>JACXVL010000044.1:175884-294218 GCA_014898675.1 Athelia sp. TMB | reverse complement strand
TCTACCGTGATGAACAAGCGATGGTGCCCCTGCGCATCTTTAAGTCGCGCTCCATTTACGCGATCGTCTTCTACTGCTTCATCACGCGGTTCTCGTTCCTCCTCTTCTCGTATTACATCCCTATCTTCTACCAGGCCGCGCGCCACAAGTCTGCCACCGATTCCGGTGTAGCCCTCCTCCCTTTTCTAATGGGCACGGTGATCAGCGTCATCGCCGCAGGGCAGGTCGTCGGGTTGTTCGGGTATTACTGGCCGTTCTGCGTCGCATCTCCCGTCTTCCTCGCCATCGGCTCCGGGCTGCTCTATACCCTCTCGCCCTCAACGAGCTCGGCGACGTTGGTTGGGTTCCAGATCCTGTGTGGGCTGGGCGTCGGGCTGGGCTTCCAAAACTCGCTGCTCGCTATACAGGTCGAGTTCAATGACGCACCTGCGCTCCTCAGTCAGGCGTCTTCTATGGCCACATTCGGGCAGTTCCTCGGCGGCACGATAGGCCTCGGGATTGCCGAGCCCGTTTTCGCGAGCGAGCTGAGCAGAAATTTGCTGAAGTATGCACCGAACGCACCGGCGCAAATCGTGAAGGAGAGCCCGGTTGCCATATGGACGGATATATCCACAGATCTGATTCCCGGCGTCGTGCTCGCGTACTGCGAGAGCCTTAAGGTTGTCTTTGTCGTCGGCGTGCCCATTGGTGAGCCCTTTCCTCCCGCAATTTTGGGCGATGCTGACGGATGCAATTTTGTAGCTTTCCTTGGGCTGATCACGGCGCTATTCATCAAGAACGTGAAAATAGAGAAGACAAAGATCAAGACTCCTAGGGCAAACGACAAGGCGCCAAACAATGCGAAACCCGAATCGATTCGGGATGGTGGCAAGCACGCTGACAAGGAGGTTGCCGAAGAGGTCGAGAAGGCGTGATCTTGTCGATTCGACTGCTCGTTTACTCTGCCGAACTGCTCACCACACATCTGTAGCCATGGAGGATTAATGATTGACGAACTGTATAGAGATTTTTGTGGCCGCAACTCATTGTACTACATTACGCCATACTGATTGTACTACGTTGCATTAGTGGTTGAATGCATTTTCCCGCTCTCTTCTGTTGGTACCTCTGCTCTGTTTGGCATAGTGTGGCTCGAAGTAGGTGAGTGTAGTACTCATTGATCCCTGGGGGCACATTCAGGAGCGCGAGGTAGATGAGGTCACTTATGCATACACTGTGCTGACAATGTGCTTTCAGTGTCATTGGCGCTGATGCGCTCCACGAAGCTGTAGCCCGCAGACCAGAGCTATGAATTCTACCACAATTACATATTTCATTCAAGAGCGATAAATGAAATAGTCAACAATCAATATCAACTGTGTGCAGACATGACACTCAGTAAAAACGATCGGTCATGTGAAGTCAAGTAAACGTTGAAAAACAGGTAAAAAAGTCAAGTGCACTAAATTTACTGACTACGAGGTGACTTTTCGCCACTTTCCGCTTTCGCCGAGGGTCAGTAATCACACCAAATACGATACCCTGCTTCCCTAGGCGCATTGCTAATACTGTGTTTAATATTGTGCGAGGTGACAGTGTAAATACAAGAGTGGAAAGGAGCGAAATGTGCAACTCAAGAAAAGCAAGAAGTCGTATGGAAGTCAGTGATGGTAGGCCACTTGACTTTTTTACCTGTTTTTCAACGTTTACTTGACTTCACATGACCGATCGTTTTTACTGAGCATGACAGCTCGACGAGCGCCCAGCGCCCTGATATCGTCTGATAGCGTGCCAAATATGTAGCATCTCGCCCCTGTCATTACATAGATCAACTGATATGTTATCTTGTAAGTCCGTATTGAAGAGCAAGCCGAATATATGGCATTGACACCCTTCAAATTATGCAAAATAGGTCTATGAATGCCCTGGAAATGCAGTAGCAATCTCAATGCAATGCTCGAAAGCAGCATGAATATACTCCACGCCGCTTTGACGTGGACGGGTCAACGAGTGGTTCGTTTTAAACCACTATGGTAAGGCCCCATATGTGGTGCTAGTGCTGCTGCTGAATGGCCATGCCAGAGCTGTTACTGTGAAAAACTTGACGCAGAAATGGGCACGAGTAACCAAGGCCACCTCATCGAGCTCTATAGGTTGAGCGCAACGTTCTTGCAATCCCACAGACTACTGATGGAACGATGCGGACTCCGAACCCAAGCAGCATCACTGGGGGGAATTCCCCTTTGAACAATATCCTCGATAGAAGGATGTAGGACGGCGATGGGGTATGAGGCAGCTGCTCGGAATGACATTAGATGGGGTAAGACAGGTATCGAGGCCTATAAGACGCACCCAGACAGAAACAGAACGACCTTCTGCTGCTAGCGTTACATCAATGTGCCCTACAGCTGCCGAAGCGCAGATCGAATCATTACAGGATCCAAACATCGTTTCGCTTTTGTTCTGGACAGCATCCTTTCTGTGAAATATGGGCCAGTCAAGCACTCATTCGAGCATCTGCTACCATCGATGAAGTCAGCATCACATTCATTATACGAGCTGAAGACATATACATACCATTTAGATGCGCACTGCACTTCATTCTCCGCAGTAACTACCCGTATACCGCATTCTCTCTCATTCAGGGCTTTTCTCATCGTGTGCCACCGAGTCCCCGCGGTTAGCAGATGCCTTGAAGCCATCGGCTGACTTGAACCGGCCGCCCGCGCAACTGAGGTGTGTGCCGCACTGCAAGCTCGCGAGAGCATCTTCCCACCAGCGATGCACAGGAGATACTGGGAGTTGGGTCCGAGTGGTCGCGTTGACGAAGATGCGTGGAACGCCTGATACCCGGGAGCCTGGTGAGGTATCCGGCGATAGTGTCGCTGTCCTCGCGGAATCAAGATTCGCAAAAAATGAACTGCGGAAGGAGGGTGTTAGAAGACATGCATGTTTCCTTGTCATCGGTATTCTCGGGACTTACAGGTTATGTCTTCGATGGCCCACACAAGATCTCCATTTCCGATGTTCAGAGTTCAGAGACGTGTAGCGCCCAGGGATAGCCGCAGTGACGCCCTTCCCTGCCCACAATCCAAGCCCGCATCTGAATCCTCAGTTCGCGCCTCATTATTCGCTGTGTCGCCAGATGCCTCATTAAGCCGACCGTGAACGTGGCAATGGCACAAACACGCTGCGGACCGTGCTCGGAGCGCCCTATTGGTAGTACGCCCAGTGTCGAGATGAATGCAGCGATAGCTTTGAGGCGACCCTCGGCAGCCTGCGAGAAACACCGACGGCTTCTCTGTGCCAGTGCGGGGCATCACGAGTAAGAGGTACCAGGACGCGCCTTCCCTTCGAAGGGCTAGCAGTTGGGTGTGGTGGGCTCAGCGATGTGCGGCAGGAGCGGGGGCTTTGACTTGAGCGGACGACATGCCCGCTCAAATTGAAGGCCTGTATGTCTCTTCCGACGTCCTTTGAAGACTAGAGGAGCATGCTGAGGGTCCACTCGGGTCCGGCTGGGTGAGCGGCATTGCAGCGTGTAGAAGGTGAACGTTGAACCATGCTATGTGAGGAATGAACTAAGGCCAGCTACACGACCACGAGCCATTGACAGGAGTATGTGTAGACCGGCCCTGAACTCGATGTGTGATTTTCGGCGCCTTTACGTGATGTCATGTCCAGAGAGCGTATTCACTGTTCAGGGTACTGAAGCTCGAAGAGTGCAGTGTTGCTTATGGAATCAGGGTACTGTAACATGCATATGTATGGCATGTATCGACTAGTTGCCAATCACTGATCTTGCCAGCTGCAGTGGACCAGGTACAGTAAGAGCCGATTGATCAGATATTAATGAAACAATGCTTCCGAGGAGGCCCTGATCGTTTTTGACCATCAATTTGTATCTCTTCGAGTCTTTGTTCAGTGCTTTATTGACCACCATGGCAGGAATCCAGCTCGTAGCACAAGGTAATCCCAGCATATAACTAGAAACTCCGCACTCAGATGGTCCACGAAGCTAACAGATATTATCTTTATCTTGCGTAGCAATACACCCCGTCGACAGCAATGGACAGATTTCAAGCACAAACCCGCGCGAGCCTCCAGCAGATTTGTCAGAATTACCGACCAACTCGTGTTCTGCAGATGATTGTTTTAATTCTTACAAGTTAAGCAAGTGTGCCCGCTGCAAGTGAGTGGACAGTACCACCCAAGAAAAGTCGTGCAAAGGGCTGTCTGCTAACGTCTGTCGTCCCTAACAACTCAAAGGAGTGCTTATTACTGCGTAAGCCCGTGTTTTTTTCAAGTCGAAATATTTAATCCTGAAAATTATTGGAATGAAGAGCAAAGAATGCCAAAGTAAGTCTGCTGTAATACATAACAAATGCGGAGGGCTGATATCCTTCTCAAGCAAACCATTGGAAGCGGCACAAAGCAGCATGTGAGATGTACCTCACTTTGGTGAAAGGCGACAACTCTATCGAACCTCCTTTGCGGCGTCATATTCGCCATTGGACCGCTCGCTTCGAGAACTCGTTAATCTGTGCGGCTATCGTCGGCATGAATATCCACCGCTCCTTCTCGAACGTGGACAAGTATGGGATGCTCATCACCCTCGAACCACGTCCCCACGAGATCGTCGGGGCTCGATACAATATGGAGTCTTGTGAAATTCTCAGCATGGCGGAGTTCCGAGCCTTTTTGACGAATCTAGGGATGGATGCGGTATTCGCCCAGCATGAAAGAGAGAGGGAATATACGAAGAAGAAAACAGGAGGAGATACGGATTTCGCTGCATGCGTTGTGATCGCGATGAACAAAGGACAATGGAAGCTAGATGGAAAGCATAACGTCGAAGCCAGATTCAAGCCTTTGTGTATTCAAAGAGACATGGCAAGATCGCCGCAGCTCAATGACCCTGGCCTTGCTTGGCGAGAGTCACTCGAGTTCCAGGTTCAGCAGGATATCCCAAATAGACATAGCTAGGCCTCGGTGCCGGCTTCTTTCCTCTCAGCAGAATGTCCCAGATATCGACTCGCCTGAGCATGAATTTAAACTAATACAGCCATCATAACATACCTATTCTTGTATGCAGTGTACTATTTGGGGGGTAAATATACGGTAATAAATGTAGGAAAATATCGATAAAGCTATTAAGCCTCGATGCTGGATTCATCCCTCTCCTTCAGCAGCTCGATCCACGACGGGAGCTTGAATAATTCGGGAAGCACGTCCCAGAAGTCGATTCGCCCGTCACTATGTATGTCTTGTGCAGCGTATTTGCACTCTGGGCAAAGTCCTTCGTAAGACCATCCTATGTGCCACGCATCTAATCCCATGAGAGCCCGTTGGGGAGAGACCGTTTGGCCTATAATGGTTTGTCGAGCTTTGAGACAACGTTCACGGTTTTCGCATTCGTATCCAACGGAATCGAGCTCGTATAACCAAGATAGAGTCGTGGATAGTTGCGAGCTAAGCATGCCGCAGAAACCTGCGAGGCAGACGATCTGGTCTTGCGGAGAGAGAAAAACCATTGATCCATCCGGCTTCTGTATGCCTTCAGTGATTTGTTGTGTTGAATAAGCTTTGCAGCATGAAAAATAGGCGTAAGGGAGGATAGAAAGGAGTCCGGTCCTGTGGGCGAGTTGCACTAGTTCCATGTGCTCGTATTTGGTTGGCCCGACGGGCATTACATCATATGCATCCAGTGTAGCGGGGATATCTTGAAAAATCCTCTTCTTTGATTCATGATACAACTCATGGATGTCATACTTCTGCCCTAGGCAGAGATAGGCGGATAACACAGCAAAGGGCAACTCTGTTGTACCGCTCAGCATATGTCTGACGACATATAGAAGATAAGTTATGACAGGGTAAGAGCACAATGAGATGGCGACTCACCGCTCTGGACACAGCGCCCGCAAAATGTACTTCACATCTTCGGCCAAGTCAAAAAGGTGAACCACCGGGCATCCGTCCACCAGCTGTGTGTCCACTGATGCAGGTTGCGGAATCGTAAACATGTCTTTGAATACGGGCGAGCTGTGGGCGAGGATGCCTCGATAAAACTTGAATTGGGTGCCCTGGGCTTGCAAGACAACGTTGCCATCGTCGTACCAGACGTCCGATCGAATTATCTGCATTGGTTCAATTGCTTCTGGGGCAGCTTCAACGCGCTGACGTTTTGAAGGTGGCTGTTCCTCTGTTGACATCGAAGTGGATACAGCAGGTACAAAAGGGGGTGGTGTGGTGGAAACGAGAGAAGAGAAGTTATTTAGGGCCGGTTTGTACGCGCAACGGGTAAAATATGTACTTCATAGTAAAGTGCCCCAAAAGTACCCTCTTTCAACCGCAATTTGAACAAGAGAACAGTGAATCTTAGGCTATTTAATACAGTTTCCCAAGGATTTTACCGATGGTTATATTTTAGACATCTCCCCTCAGAACTACTCCAAACGTCGCTGACTTTTCGGCACAACCGCCCACAACACTAGTAGCACAGCCATCATCGTCACCAACCTGCCCACTCGAGCGTCAGCCATGATATAATGGGAACCAAATGGTCGGGGTGCTTACAGAGGCTGAAGAGCATTAATCGAGTACTTGGACGCCAACACTCCCGTAATGAACGGCAGGATCGCCGAGCCTGCCTGTTATACGCGCAAAGTCAGCGCCACCGCGAGATTTGTTGAATGGGGAGAGGCGCACCTGGCCGAACCCCGCGATCCAGCCTATGGCGCCTGTGACCAGCCATTTTGGGAGCACCTTGCTCGTGTGCGTCATGACTAGCGGGTACATTGGGCCTAGGAAGAGCCCGATGACTGCTACTGCGACGGCGTTCTCGATCATGGAGGGGACGAGCCACACTGTCAGCTCTAACCTGCATATAGAATTTGATTTTGAGAGGGAAGAAGTGAAGATGGAAGTGAAGAAGCGACGGACCCGATGACGAGGAATAGATAGATGAATATAACCTTCTGCGGGCCAACCTGGGTGTGGAAATGGTGGATAAATAGTTTGGTCGCAAGAGGCAAAAGAAGTTTGGAAAGAAGATACTGACCATGCGGTTGAACCACATCAACACAATGCGCCCAAGTGTGAGCCCGCCGAAGAAACCTGCCGATATATATCCCGCACTGCGCCCACCATCGCGCTCGCGGATTATGAACGTGACGATCCAACCTTCATCTTCTATCAGCTATGTATGCCCCCCACTTAGTTTTACTCACCTCCCAGGGTAACCTGACATTCCGTGAGCTTCACTATATTATATTAAAAGCAAAAAGGGGGAATAGCGCACCTCTGTCCCGACGTAAACAAGAATGAAAAACGCGAGAGTGTGCACAGTCTTGAGCCCCAATATCTGACTGAACTTGTTGCCACGATCCGCTTGGCCCTGCCCCTGCGCTTCTGCAGAATCCTGCCCTGCCTCCGCGTACACCTCTGTGTCAAAACGCAATATTAGACCATCTCATAGAAGGGAAAGGGACAAAAGAGAGCGAAGCACCATCCTGCGTACGGAACTTGAATACGGCGAGCAGCACGCAGAAGCTGGATATTGCGATAACGAGGGATATGAGGTAATGGTAGTGCCAGTGGGGCGAAAATGCGAACTGCGTGGCGACGAGTGGCGCAGTGAAAGCGCCGAGACCTGTATGCAGGTCGCAAGATAGCCAATAAGCCAAGCACACGATCAGAATGAACTGATGTCGACAAACCGTAGGCTGCGTGTAAAAACCCAAGTTTGGTGGAGGCATGCGCTTTGAGACCCCCGACGAATCCATTTGCCTGTGCGTTCTTCCAAGAATTGAGTACTTTTGAACTTGAAGCGTCAATTCATGATGATGGTACACATACCTGCAGAGCGATGCCGAATCCTCCGATGGCGTTGGCGAGGACCATGACCGGAAAGGGCGGGGCGGGGCTCTGGATGGCATAGGTGATCACTTGACATGCCGCACCTAGCACCAGCACCTGCGATTTTGGAGAATCAGGTCGATTGTTTTAAGCTAAAAGCAATGCTGGGGAACTGACCTTGCCGAACCCTAGTTTATCGTTCAGCCAGATGTTCGCAAACGCACCGCTGATGAAGCCCTGGTCAAGCCGGCTGGATGATCAGCGAAGGTTGTAGAATCGACAGTCTAGAAAACGCACCACACAACTGAGCACGAACATAAGCGAGACAACAGCGAAGCCGACCTAAATGCTTCGTTAAATCTTAGAATAAGAGGACAGCAAGAGATTTCATTACGTGGTAGACCTCTTGAATGGTGGGCAGCAGCGGTCCTGGAGTGCCGTCGTTCCACCCCTCGAGGAACATGAACCAGCACAGTGCAGCGAAGTGGATGTGGCTCCTGCGCCTGAACAGCTTAGCCTGGTGATCAGTCACCGGATAGTCATGACCGAGGCGTTGCGGCGGATATGTGACATCCTCAGATGCGCCCGGAGCAGGCGCGGCTACCGTCAACGCTGTAACAGGCTTTTGGATCGCAGACGTATACGAGAGTACAGGTAAGTCGAGCTGATCGTCATTTGCGAACAGCGTGGGTGAATCAGAGCCCTTTTGTATCCCACTTGAAGCCATTTCAGAAAACAGCATGTGGTTTATCGCTGCCATATAGAATCAAATCAACAAGCTCAGCGACGAGGTAGTCTCAATGCTGGTTGGGTGGGAGATAACTCGGTGAAGCCAGCCCCCCAGAAGTCTTCTTTTATACCTAAAGATAACAGACCCTGCTCTGCTGACTTGTTAGTCATACGTTTACGCCCTCACCTTGACGGAGAAAGGGTAAGGGCCGTTAGCGAGGGATGCAGATTCGCCGAGATGGTTCCGACGTTATTTGGGTCAAGTCGATGCTCTTTTCAGTTGGTCGCGTGCGGATAAACTTGCATGGGCAGTGGTATATACGTCCAGCATTTATACACAGCTGGGAACTCTGCGGCGCTGAGAGGGCAAGAAAAAGAAGAGAAAGTGAGAGAAAGCAAAGATGATTGAGAAGTGCAAAAAGACATATCATCTGTCGCATGCAGGATTCGAGCCTGCGTTACCACGGAGCTTGATTCGCTTGCGCGGATCGGACCACAACGTGGAGTACTAACCACTATACTAATGCGACGATGCAAATGTTGCTCTCGAGACGACTAACACCCGTGGTCTCTGCTACCACCCGCACGATATGTGACCCGAACGACGATGGTGATCATCTGTGCCAGCTTCTGCTCCAATATCCCTAGACCGATCTCCAAGCTTTCAAAATGTCCGCAACGAAGCCGAAAGCCATAATATTCGACCTCCTCACCGCTGTCCTCGACTCCTGGACCCTCTGGGACACATCTGCTGGCTCACCTACCCTCGGCCGCACCTGGCGGATGCGCTACCTCGAGCTAACCTACGGCTGCGGCTCATACCGCCCTTACGAAGATCTCGTGCTCCAGGCCGCTCGCGACACCAATATCCCAGACTCTGCGCCTGCCGCGTTGCTAGAAAACTGGGACAAGCTCGAGCCTTGGCCGGAAGCGCCGGGTGTGCTGAGAGCGTTGAAAGAGAAAGGGTATATGTTGGGCGTCATCACAAACTGCAGCGTGGAACTCGGCAAGACAGCATCGAGGAGGTGTGGGATCGTGTGGGATTGTGTGTTGACTGCTGAGGAGGTAGGGGTTTATAAACCGAGGAAAGAGGCGTATGAGGCAATTATGAAGGAGTTGGGTGTCAAGGCTGAGGAAGCGATATTCGTTGCTGGAAGTGCGAGTGATGTGCCCGGTGCGGCTGGTGTGGGTATGATGGTTGTGTGGCACAATAGGGTGAGGCTAGAAAGCAAAAGTCATGTTCAGGCGGAGAGGGAGGGCAGGAGATTAGATGAAGTTTTGAATGGATTGGTTTAAAGGGCTAGAGAAATGCTTCTGCTTGTAAGTTTTTATTCAATACCACTCCTCGCCGCTAGTGCTTCTCCTTCCTTTGCTGTGTTCCCGCCGAAATCTTCTCAAAACTACTTGGTACTTATACGCTCTTGGTTGTGCGTGGAAATTTGCAACACCACAAGTTAATCGCGCATGAATATCTACTGAATTCGTTACAGCATCCATGCGTGTGCGTTTTTGATCCTCAATATGATTCAGACTGTATCAACTCCAAATTTTGACCTGTTCAACGTACAGAGAATCTAGAGTATCATCCTCAACGTTAATCATTCAAAAGGTACTTGCGTCTTGTTATTGTGCGCTAACTAATATTGGCCTGCGTATAGATGCAACGTTTATCATTATGATATTCCAGGACAGATTTATTTCTTCGAAACCCGATACTAGCTCAGGCCCCCTGTTGAAGTCTACCATTTCCAGGCTTTACCCTCATAGCTGGCAAATGTGCCAGAGGTCTCCGCCCTGTTTGCTGTATCGATCTGTTGGCTATCGGTGAGCAGCCAGCTACACAGTTATCTTGTAGCACAAGTTGCACTCACGATGCGCACGAGCCCAGTGATGCTCTCGTTCAGAGTCAAAGTCGGCCTGGGAACCCCAAGGATATCCGCAGCGCCGTTGCCCATGTCGGTCTGCACCCATCTACGATCGGAGTAAAGTAAGCAAGCTGACTGGGAGAATAAGCGCGACGACATACCCTGGAGTCAAAGCCACTGCGGTGATCTTCGGGTGCTCGAAGTGGATCTTCCTTGTGATGAAATTGACGGCGGCCTTGGACGAGCCATACGCCGTGTTGGGTGCCGGCATCAGGTCCATGTCCCCGATGCTGCCCATCGCGGACGACATGACGAAGAATTTGCCCTGTGCGGCTTCGAGGAGCGCGGCCGTGGCCTGGAAGAGCACGAGGGGCCCGACGGCGTTCACCTCGAAGTGGGCGCGCACTTCGTCTATTGGCGTCGCGATAGCGGGTCCCATGTATTTAGCGATGCCCGAGTTGGCGACGACCACGTCGAGAGCGGAGATCCCATGCTCCGTCTGCAGCTGCTTCACTGTGGCGGCAGCGTCTGTCTCCGACAGGCTGTCGATTTTGACGAAGATGAGCTTGCTCCCAGCGCCGACACGTAGAGCTTTGAGGCTCGCCACAGATTCGGAGCTGGATGGATTTCTGACGGCTGCGATGACGGTGACGTTGGGACGCGCAAGGAAAGCTTCAGCTAGTCCTAGACCGAGACCTGCATATCCGTTCGAGATCAGTCTTGAGATTCAGTGCACAATGCCAGGCAGCTCTTACCTCGGTTGGCGCCGGTGATAAGATAAGTGGTAGTCGACGACATTTTGAATATAGAAGTTGTTAGGTGTTAATGCTTGGATTTTAAGTGAAAGACACAAGAAAGGATGAGGGGATTGGGGGATGATTTCCCTGCCTTATCTTCCTCGTATTTAAATTAGTGTTGGAAGTATTTCGGGCTTGCTGATGAATCGCATCGGTCGTCAACCTACGCTGCTTGGTAATGCTCCCCAGAAGTTACAGTCATTAATAACGATTCTTAAGCTTTGTCACTGGTGTAAACTGATTTCAAAGAACTATAGCAAAGATCAGTGCCGTCTGGAATAGCTTTTTCCCTGAGCAACCTATTATTGAGTTCTTACAGTAGAAGTCGGGGATCCAGATCCAGTCCGAGGTGCAGTATTTATCACAAAGTTAAATGGATTGTAATATACAGCACAATGGAGTGGTTATATGTTTATCGTTGTTGATGGCAATGTACTTGGCCAATGCTGAGATAAAGGTGTGTTCAGGTGCAAGGGTGACGGTGTCGAAAGACGCGTGGTAGCAGGGCATCCAGCCGACAGGGAAGGGTTTAGTAGGGTTAAGGGGTGCACGAGACGGATGGTCAGTGTTCGGGAAGACCGGTGTACACATATCTTCCTCGATGAAGTCTTCCGGCGAGGAGTTAGGGAGACCAGATCGTAGTAGATTAATTCGGTAGCGAGCGTGTTCATCATCCTCGTCATCAAGCCAGATTTTGTGCTAGAGGTGGGTAAGCTGTTCTTTTCTGCTAAATGCACACTTCTATACACGTACCTCGGCAATATAGCCTACATAGACTTTGTTAACAGCATTTTGAGCTACCGTGGTGGCTTCATCATCCTCCAAGATCTCCAGACTCTTGACTGGATCGAGTTTGATAGATACGTAGGCAGTGAGTTCCGGGAAAAGTGATGTGCCCTGTTCACGAATTCTGCTCTGTGTAAAAGACATCAACTCTGAAGACGTATACAGGGGCGCGGGATGAGATCGAGCGACGGGCGCCTCCTTGGGGACGACAGACGGAGTTTTTCCTGACGCGACTGCTGTCACGTCAACGGGCCAGGTAAATGAAAGAAGCGGGTCAAGTCCTGTCAAGTCGCCCCGAGTTCGCGCGTGCATATCAAGCGAGGTATCAATGAATGGGGGCTTAACAGTGCCACTATTAGATGAGGGAAGGTCACAAAAAGGCACAAGAGCACACATGAATGCATGAACGACGAAACCTTAATTTCAAATCTCATCAAGCCGGTGTAGGATTAATGAAGAGAAGCATGAAGAGAAGCCCAGCATACGGCGGGCAGTCGGAGAACCTTTCGAACTTTGCAGGATTCGAAGTTCGAACACGTTGATCAAATATATATAGACCGTACACGGAATATGGAGCCGAGTACCCGAATTGACAACTGAGGCCAGGGAACCGTCGAGAACCCAGAATCCATACACAGCATCGATGTTCCAAAATCGCAGCGAATTCAGGTCTAGGCTTCCAGGGCTCGAGGATATAAGAAGATGAACAAGCACTTTTTCGGTGCAGTGCGGGTCACGCGGGCCGGAGGGACTGATGGTCATTTGGTCTACGTCTTCACTTGCATACGCGAGGACATGCTTG
Source organism: Athelia sp. TMB (assembly GCA_014898675.1). NCBI lineage: Eukaryota > Fungi > Basidiomycota > Agaricomycetes > Atheliales > Atheliaceae > Athelia > Athelia sp. TMB. The sequence continues at coordinate 281,406 of JACXVL010000044.1, read as the reverse complement.
GAATAGTTGGCTGTTCTCGATGGGCTGGTGCCCCCCTGAGGGTATTCCGGTAGAGTCAAGTCTGTTCCTGGCAAAGAATTAATATATCAAGCATGTTCTCTAATTAGACGGGCACTCAAAATTAGCGGTATGGCCGTTGTTGGTAAGGAGCTCGGGGAAAACAACGCAAGTATTCTCGTAGACGATCTTCGCCGGCCCTTGATGTATATGCAGACCGCGAAATCGGCCGCGCGGGCCTCCAGGAAGGGAGCCGAACACGGGATTGATAGAGATAGGTGAGGCCGGGTTGGAAGCTCAGGACACTTGGTTTAGAGCGTATGCAAAATAATCACCCATGACACCACGTACTCCTTCGCTACAGGGCTACGAGGTCGTGTTCCAATTGAGTATCTTGGACTGTCTTCATCGCTGCGTAAGCCGTCTTGACCATGAAATCATCCAGTGTGAGAGTAGCTGAGGGAGTATGTTTCTAAAGCGTTGCAGTAGTGAAGAGGCAACGATGGGAGGAGCGCGGGAAGATGCGAATTCCAGGGGATGGATAATTTGAAGTCGCGACGCCAACTCTCCCAAAGATCGAAAAGGAAGCGACTTGCATAGTGATATTGGAAGGCATCGTAGCGAAATATACAATCTCAAGGATATCCCTGTAGTCGGCCATGGGCGTTGAAGTTATAGAGGCTCGGGCGTTTTCGAGCAGCGACACTGTTGCCTTTGTCTCCTACCACCACTTCGCCGAAGGGCTTGGATTCTCTTTGCTACTGCTAGCTTCTTCTGTTGAATCTCTTTCCCCCTCATGACGCCTTCTCCATTTTGTTCTAGTCAGCATCACCGGGATACCAGCTTTAGGCGACTTGACCTCCGTGGAGGGCGTCCGGGTCGTCAACAAGATCAATCGCCTTAGGCTCTTCTTCGCTGACAGCGATGGTCTCGACGGGTAGTATTTGAGGTGCCCTGAGTTCGATGCTTTTCCGTCTCCGCACCTCGCCACGCGCACTGGACATTCGATAACTATTCGATAGCTCTTGCTACACTTCATTCAATCGCGGTGACAGGCACTTTCTTCACAACAAGACTTCACAAACCGCGTCGTTCCTCAAAGCCATGTCGCTCCGTGCTCGTGTATAGTTGTCATCGAGGGCCTGTGCACATTCTTTTGATCGAGTCGTGGGTGCCTGGCGGGAAGTGGATAGTTGCTGCGTCGGTCTGAAGGCCAAGTGAAAGCCAGGCTTTTGGCGCGGCCAAGGAGTTTGAAGACGAATCAGCGCAAGGAACTGGAGGAAGCGAAGCACAGGGCGGAGAGCGACACGTCAAGTAAGAGTCTTGTTCGTCTCCCGCCTTTCGATACTAATACTAATTTTGCAAAACAGGATATTTATTCTGGTGGATATCATAAACGCAAATAGAGCGATGAAGATCTTTGCGCTCACACATGCACTTTGAAATTTTGGCACACCATCTGAACGTCTATCACAGTATGTAGTCGAATTTTCGTAACCTTTTTAGTCACGTAGACCCTGGACCATACTCAAATTCGGTCTTTTCTTGATTGAAACCTGCCTGTAAGATAAAAAATGAACCACCTCTCGATGATTCACTTGTATTACATATAATCGGAAACCCACCCTTCGTGTATTGGCCAGCCATGCGCAGTTTTGGGCGCCTATATATCTTACTTTCCCCTCGACCTTCATTCATCTAACTATCATAGAAACTGCTCAATACCCTGCACGCTTTTCCCTGTACACGGTGATCGTAATGTCAGGGCCGGTAAGCATCAGAGCTGGCAGGACTTTGGGACAAAGCCTGATCGTGGTCATGTTGTTTGAGCAGATGTGGGCTACCGAGGGAACTTCTGGAGGGACCGTAAACAACATCAACGGAAACCTCAATATTCAAGGGGACTACATCGAGCACGTTGGATCCACGAGACATGGTTTGTGCAACGTGGCTTGTCGTGGCCTGTGGAAGCTGATACTAAGCCTTGAGAACTCAATGATCTTCTTCGCCGGCAACTGAAGCCTGCCAATATGGACACATCAGATCGCTCTCTGTGCCTCCCTGGCACTCGAATGGACGTATTGCGACTCATTCAAGACTGGGTCGATAATCAAACATCTTCCGAGTGCGTCCTGTGGCTATATGGTCTCGCAGGCTCCGGAAAGAGCACCATAGCTGCTACTCTGGCGCAGCATTATAGAGAAAGCGGTCAACTTGGCGCATTCCTTGCTTTCGACAGGAGCATAGACGAAAGAAAGGATCCCAAGCTTGTCGTACGCACAATTGCGTTCCAGACAGGGACCATTGACCTTCGCATTGGGAAAATAGTGTCAGAATCTTTTGCAGAGCGTCCTTCCTTGCTGTCCTCCCCTCTTGCTTATCAATCCCGAACACTCCTCGTTCCTCTGCAGCCAGCAATTGCAGACATCGTGGGTAGCTCGTGCATTGTAGTCGTCCTTGACGCGCTCGACGAATGTGGCACACCGGAGAGTCGAGAATCACTCCTCAAGATTTTGGTCGAAGACATCCCCAACATATCGACTCATATTCGCTTTATCATTACTAGTCGTAAAGAGTTTGACATAAACTTCGCATTTGGGAACCGCGCACACATTCGACAAGTAGAGCTTGACCTCACGTCTAAAATGGCCATCCAGGATATTGCTTCTTATCTACGCCATCAACTAGTGCGCATAACACGCCAAAATGGCCTTGAGGCTGGTTGGCCTGGTGAGCCCACCACTCAAGCCCTTCTCGACCGTACCAATGGTCTATTTATATGGGCATCAACATCCGCCAAGTTCCTCGATGGCTACAACCCCAAAAAGCAACTGAAACTACTGCTGAATACTGAGTCAGCATCGGGGGCTGAAGCAGCCATCGACACTCTGTATCGCACGGCTCTCATGACTTGCGGCGAATGGGGCGAAGCAGCGTTTGTCCAGGACTTCAAGAACATCATGGGCATCATCCTTGTCGCAAGAATTCCCTTGTCAACAGCAGCGATAGATGATTTGAGCAGCAGCACCTGGTTCGAAGACGAAGACTGGCAATCCTGTGTTAATCTGATTGGTCGTTTGGGTTCGGTCCTCATCTCTGCGCCCCAAGTGCGGATTATACATCCATCCTTTGCAGATTTTCTGACTACCATAGAACGATGCCTCCACACGGAACACTTCATCTCCCGCCACACTCACAACGCCGCTCTCGCTTCGAAGTGCCTAAGCCACCTCCAGGGCACACTCAAACAAAATATGTGCGACCTCACTTTCACTGCTTCTGTGAGTTGGGAAGGTATCAGCCTTCCTGAATCCGTGACATATGCATGTGTGTATTGGCCTGACCACATTTGCGCCATGGGTCTCCCTGACAAGGCGACCGCTGTCTGCCTGAAGAACTTTATGGAACAGCACCTACTTCACTGGTTTGAAGCAATGAGTCTGCTCAAGCGATCAAGGGATACAACCGTGATGTTGGATAGACTGTTTCTTTGGGGGACCGTGAGTATCATTCGAGACTGCGTGAGGATACACAATCTTACTCGATGTGCGTTACTTTTAGATGTTCGTTCCGAGTGATCACAGGCTCTTGGAGCTTGTGGCAGATGCCTGGCGTTTCTCGCAGCGATTCGGACCCTCCATCGAAGAACACCCTCTTTTGGTGTACTTGACTGCTATACCCCTTTCGCCTGTTGGTTCGGCAATCCACATGACATGCCATAAACCATGGTTACACCCTACGCTCACTGTTGTTGGTCACTCCAGTCGCTCCTGGTCTCCGTTGCTTCAAACTATCACTTATTCTTCTAGATCTTCGGGGTGGATGACTGCAGCCTTCTCTTCAGACGGCACTCGTATTGTATCTGCAGCCGACGATGGCTGTGTTTGTGTGTGGGATGCCAGCTCTGGGCGACAGGCCTATTGTCTCTCAGCCTTTATTCCAAATACCTCATACAGCGCATTGGTGGTATTCTCCCCAGATGGCACCCGAATCGCCGCGGCCTTGTCAAATCGCATCCAAGTTTGGGATTCAGCCTCTGGTGCTGTGATTTTTCCCGCCTTGCAGGGCCACTGTGAGTGGATAACCGCGCTTGCCTTCTCCGCAGATGGTACTCGGATTGTCGCAACGACTTACGATGAGTTTATTCACCTGTGGGATGCAGGCTCCGGCACCAAGCTGCCGCTAGTCATTCCATGCCCCGGTGATCATGCCGCCTTCATTTCCTTTTGTTCTGTTGGAAAAACCATTATCGCTGGGTCTTTGGAAGCAGCCATCCGAGTGTGGGACGCAAATACTGGAGAACTATTGCACAGCATTGAAATTCCAACAACGTCTGATCACACAATGCATCGCTGGGCTTCGATAGCCATTTCCCCGGACTGCACTCGAGCCATTTACGGGGATGAAGCGGGCACAATCCGAATTTTGGACATAATTTCTGGCGCTGAGGTACTTCCAATCATCCGTGGGCACACCAAGGATGTCACAGGCCTAGCTTTCTCTCCCGATGGCGCACATATCGTGTCCAGCTATGATGATGCGTCAATTTGTGTATGGAATTTAACTTCTGGGGAAAAAATATTCCACATATCTCTCTCCCATGCTGGTGGCGTTAATTCGGTGGCGTTATCGCCAGACGGAACTCGAATCATTTCAGCTGGCAAGACAGATGGCTTGGTTCATATGTGGAATTTGAAGCAAACGCCTGAAGTCGTAGAGGCGCCACGTTACAAAGTTTTTGCGCAAGCTGACACACTCGATCATCTATCTTTTATCTCAAAAGGTACTCGAATCGTTGGATCGTCTGTAAGAAGCACTGGCTGGTTGTGGGACACAAGCTCGGGTGATGAAATACTCCCAACTTTGGGAGATGACAGCTGGAGGCAAGTGGAAAATTCCCTCGCGCATCCGTTCAGGCTAACGGTCACTTGATAGGTTACTGGACACGATCTCTGCATCCGAGTCGCACTTTCTATTTCCAGGACGTCGACAAATATGGACGATCTCTCCAAATGGCATTCGAATGGCTCGCATGTTGCACCTGCCGGATGGGTTCTGGACTATAGCATTATGGGATGCGCACTCAAGTGCCCGACTGCATCCTCCACTGCAGATATGCAACCAAATAATGCGCTTCTATGCCATATGTTTCTCTCCTGACAGCACTCGAATTGCCGCCATCTCGTCAATTTCTCTCCAGGTATGGGATGCCCAATCTGGAGCTGCGATCCTGCTCTACCATACCCATGGTAGCCTCGAGAGCTACGAGAATTTGTTCTTCTCTCCAGAAGGTGCCGAGATCTCGGCTCGTTCAAAAGATGGAACAATCGCAACATGGGACGTAGGAACTAGCGCTTTCAAGAAACAAGTTGATGCGAGCCACGGTCGGGCGCTCCTACATCCTCGCACGGGAAGCTTGCTTTTCAAATTGCCCAGCCACATGAAAATTTCATCCCGATGGGCAATATTTTGGCCTGATAAGACGACCATGAAGTTTGCCTTCGGTACAAACACTGGAGAGCTTATGATCATCGATATTCCCCCATCAATGTTGAAGGACTCCGATGACTATTGAGCGGCCCAGGTTAACATCGACTGGCATAATCCCAGCAGCTGCAAAATATGCATAAAATCCAGCTCCTAATGTAATGGTATATTACAGTACGATAATGTCTATGCAATTCGCCGATTAATAAGCCCTCCTTCACGTAAATGACAAATATACGAGTGGAGCAAATGAGCAGTCAAATCGATGAGATTATATCTGCATTCTCGATGTCATATTGCTAGCCTGCGTGTCGCCATCTTGCGCCGTCTCAGGCCTGGGGGGTCTCGGGCTCCGCCGTATCCGCCGGCGTCGCCTTCTCGTCCACCTTCGGCGTCTTGATCTTCGTCTTCTCAATTTTCACGTTCTTGATGAACAACGCCGCGATCAGCCCCAGAATAGCTATACATTCGTATCTATCAGCATCGCCCGACATTGCGGGAGGAATGGGGGCTCACCAATGGGGACGCCAACGACGAACACGATCTTCAGGCTTTGGCAGTACGCGAGAACGACGCCGGGGATCAGGTCTGCAGGGAGATCTGTCCATATGGCGATTGGGCTCTCCTCCACGATCGCTGTCGGGGCGTTCGGCGCGTACTTCAGCAGGTTCTTGGCCAGCTCGCTCGCGAACACGGGCTCCGCAACCCCGAGGCCGATCGTGCCGCCGAGGAACTGCCCGAATGTGGTTATGGAGGTCGCCTGACTAATGAGGGCGGGCACGTCCTGAAACTCGACCTGTATCGCGAGTATCGAGTTTTGCAAGCCCAGCCCGATGCCCACTCCGCACAGGATCTGGAACCCAATCAGCGTCGCCGCGCTCGTTGAGGGCGAGAGTGTATAGAGTAGCCCGGAGCCGATGGCAAGGAAGATAGGAGACGCTACGCAGAATGGCCAGTAGTACCCAAACACGCCGACTAACTGCCCTGCGCTGATCACGCTGATCACCGTACCCAGCAGAAAAGGGAGGAGGGCCACACCGGAGGCAGTGGCGGATTGGTGGCGTACGGCCTGGTAAAAGATGGGGATATAGTAGGCAAAGAGGAGGAACGAGAATCGTGAGAGAAAGCAGTAGAAGACGATCGCGTAGATGGAGCGAGACTTGAAGATACGCAAAGGCACCATCGCGCCTTCGCCGAGGAAGATCTCCCAAGCGATGAAGCTGGTGGAGGTGGCAGCGGCGAAGACGAAACACTACAAAGGGTTCAGTATGCGTTTTTGCTAGTTGACTGGAAAGCCTCACGATGATAATGTCTTTGTCGCCCCACGGCTTCGTATTCCCACCCCACTGCAATGCCAGTACGAGACAGGTAACCGCACCCGCAATGAGAACGGCGCCTACGAGGTCGAGTTTCTTCGCCTGATTCCACAGGTCCCTCTTGCTGCGCTTGCTCGGGTCCGCGCCGAGCGGGATTGACGATTTAAGGAGCAGCGCGACGAGGAAGAACGAGAGCCCGCCGATGGGCAAGTTCACATAAAAACACCAGCGCCACGAGACATGGTCTGTGAATCCACCGCCAATAAGCGGGCCGATGACGGAGGAGAGCCCAAAGACCGCGCCGAAGACGCCGAAGAGGCGCGGGCGGTCCTCAAGGCGAGTCACTTGTGCTAGGATCTGGATCATGGAGACGTCTAGTGGCTAGTCAGTGGGTGTTGAAAAGAACGGAAGGTGCATATCTTCGGGATGCCCAAATTTGGATGCGAAAACACTCACATATTCCCGCTGCGCTCGCACCACTAACCGTACGCCCCGCGATGAGTTGATTCACGTTCGTGCTAAGCGCACACACCAAGCTGCCCGCCTCAAATATGAAAATGTTGATGAGGAGCATGTGTTTGGCGGAAAAGATACGCATGACTTGGCCAAAGAAAAGGATGAAGACGGTCTGGGAGAGGACAAAGGCGGAAGCGACCCAGCCCTGCAGGGAGAAGGAACCAAAGTCGGAGGCGATGCGCGGGAGGGCGGTCGCGAGGATGGTCTGGTCGAGCGCGATGAGGAGGAGGGACATGAGGCTGGGGGACGTCAGCGAGCGAGATGTGGGGGAGGGGGAGGGGCTTACATGGCGATGAAGACGACGAGGAGGCGCTTGCCGGTGAGGATGGTGTCTTCATTGTAGGCGGCGACGGTGTACTTCATTGGCTGCTTCGTGTCCTGCAGCTTCTCTTGCACCCGATCCTGCACCTGCGGCTGTTCCTGGTCGACTGTTTCGATGGGCGGCATGTCAGTCGTTGGCTGGGGCAAACGTAGCAGGTCGGAAGTGGTTGAATAGGACCATTAGTGGCATGAGTGCGTTTTGAACTGAGAAGGTCTCAGTGCACTGCGCTAAGCCGTTTCGGTTGGGACCCGAGCAAGACCCGAGCACTATAATAAGATGAGAAGGATAACTCGTGGTCCGCCAGCTACATCATAGCCAGCGATTCAAACTGTGTCGTGAAGGCAAAGCGCTGCCCAAGATATTTATGTCAGTTTCATGGACGTGGTAAGCATTGAATGATGCAGTGGAATTTACTTTGGGTTTTGGACAGAACCGAGCCATAGGAATCGGCCATTAGATCAGGAGCATTTGTAGAGAAATGCTAGCTGGAGAATCGTAAGCAACGAGGCAGAACGAGGCGTGACCAGGGGGCACGCGTTGGAGAGCTCGGTGAAACAATGACCCCCAGGGTGGTCGTGAGAATGTGGCTGTGCACGGCGCGAGTCCAAGTCTTCAACTTCTCTCTTCCTTGATCATAATGCATAGTAGGATACATGATCGTGCTTTTGAGCTATAATATAATGAATAGGCTCTACCTACAGACATTGAGTGAATTAAAGTCCGCATAGATCTGCACCTGCACCGTCATCAAAGCCCCCCCCCCCCCCCGGGCCTGCAAACCCCCAAATTTCTTTAAAGATTCTGCAGACCCTCAACAAGTACGCCTAGTTCTGCTTAACACAGAGTAATTACAGCTGTCTTGAGTTGCTTGTGAGTCTATCTGCCCTTTGCCACACACATAGCCCTTCATTTTTGCAGAGAAATATACATAAACACCATTTTCCACCCTTTTGAAGTCAACAAGCGTAGCGCATCCAAGCTCCCAGTGTCTTACATGGAATTTTTACACGCTCTGTCGTTAATCTAGGTGTAATCACTAAGCGCACAACATTTGTGGTGAATAAAATAGCAATGGCATGATTTAGGGCAAAGGAGGACTATAAATATGTATATTGACCATCTCGAGCTGTAAGAATGTACCAATAATCGTGCACATCATACCAATATTCCAAATACCTCATTTTCTGTTTGTCCATCCGCGCCGCCGTAGTTGACAAGAGACGTGTTGAAGAGGTGGGTGTTGCACAGCCACATTCTCACGACCACCCTGGGGGTCATTGTTTCACCGAGATCCCCAGTGCATGCCCCTTGGGCGTGACGGACTCTGAGTTTACGGTCAGCAGATTTGCTTACTAATGCTGGAGTCGCGTCTCAGCCGGCCCTATAGTGGTATATCTCTCTCGAACCTCTGTACACTGCAACTGTTTGCCTCCTTCGCCCTCCCGCTTGGTCCCCTCACTTGCATCCCAGCACGTCCTGCAGGATCCCAAATACGACAATTGGGCTGTTCACACTCGAAGAGGTAGATGCAAATATGTTTTGTGTCAATCCTAATATACATAATAATCTAAATGTTCTGGGTAGTAGATAAATAGACGATAAAACCCAAGCCCTAATAAGAAAAGATTTATGCCTCGATCTCGATGGTCTTGAGCGACTCCTCAAAGTCGCAGATGATGTCCCCAATCGCCTCAATGCCGACCGACACCCGGATGAGGTCAGGCGTGACGCCCGACGCGAGGCGCTCCTCCTCCGAGAGCTGCTCGTGCGTCGTCGTCGCGGGGTGGATCACGAGCGTCTTCGCGTCGCCGACGTTCGCGAGGTGCGACGCGAGGCGCAGGTTGTCGCAGAACTTGCTCGCCTGCTTCGCGTCGCCCTTGATCCCGAACGAGAGCACGCCGCCGTACGCGTTCGGGCGGAACAGCTGGTTCGCCATCGCGTGCGACGCGTGCGACTCGAGCCCGAGGTACAGCACCCACGCGACCTTCGGGTGCGCCTCGAGCCAGCGCGCGAGCTGGAGCGTGTTGTCGCAGTGGCGCTGCGCGCGCAGGCTCAGGGTCTCCACACCCTGGAGCAGCATGAACGCGGAGAAGGGGCTGAGGGCCGGGCCGACGTCGCGGAGGACCTCGCAGCGGACCTTGGCGGCGAACGCGAGCGGGCCGAAGGTCTCGGTGAACTTGAGCCCGTGGTAGCCCTCGCTGCCCTCGGACAGCCCGGGGAACTTGCCGCTGCGCGCCCAGTCGAACTTGCCCGAGTCGATGACCATCCCGCCGATGGTCGTCCCGTGGCCGCCGATCCACTTGGTCGCGCTGTGCACGACGATGTCCGCGCCGTGGTCGATCGGGCGCGCGATGTAGCCGCCCATGCCGAACGTGTTGTCGACGATGAGCGGGATGCCGTGGTCGTGCGCGACCTTGGCGAGCGCGGGCAGGTTCGGCACGTTGTACGTCGGGTTGCCCATCGTCTCGACGTGGATCGCCTTGGTCTTCTCGTCGATCGCCGCCGCGAACGACTCGGGCTTGTCGTCGTAGACGAACTTCACGCCGATGCCGTAGCGCTTGAAGGTGACCTTGAACAGGTTGTAGATGCCTCCGTACAAGAAGGAGCTGTGGGTGCGTTGTCAGAGAGTACTATGAATTGGCTGAGGAGGATGCTCACGTAGCCACGATGTTGTCACCGGCCTCGGCGATGGCGGAGATGGCCATGAACTGGGCAGATTGGCCGGATGCACCGGCAACACCGGCCATGCCGCCCTCGAGCATCGCCAGTCGGTTCTCGAGGACATCGACGGTGGGGTTGCCAATGCGGGAGTAGATGTGTCCCTCGGCTTTCAGGCCGAAGAGCTCGGCACCGTGCTATTGAGATAATGTCAGATGGAAACGATTGGATTGCGAGCAGTTTGGACGGACCTTGGAGTCATTGAAGGTGAAGGAGGTGGACTGGTAGATGGGGACAGCCCGTGCGTTGGTGGTGGGGTCGGGGATCTGGCCACCGTGCAGCTGGATGGTGTCGAACTCGGGCTCCTTGTAGAAGTTGTTGGGGGGTGCCAAAGCCATTGCTAATTAGAAGAGGATGAGGTAGGAGGTAGGAGAGGCTGTAAGAGGCTGAGGAGAGGAGCTGATGATTTTTCCTGGCCATTTCGTCGAATGTTATATAGCTATGGGCTACTTGCGCAGATCACGCATTTCAACTGGACACCGACCTCTACGGAGCGGCACTGATTGTTGGATCGGCGCCTCTGGCCAAGTCGGTGATCCGAACAAAACAGGCACTGCTCGTTGCGGTACCACCTTCCTTATTTGTCAGTGAGATTGCGATGCTGTCCAATCCCAAGACGAGGGAGTGCCTTGTCATCGGAGGGGCAGGTGAAGGCACGGCAGATGCTTGCGTGGCTGAAGAAACTCAATCATTCAATATCATTGGAAGCGGGCGTGGCGGCCGGGTCCGATTGACACGACAGCCTGTCAATGTCCCGTGACCTGTGCATCCTCACCCCCAGTGAAAAACGCTTCGTGCGAGTTAGTGGCAGAAGAAGCGAGATAGTAGTTAAAGCAAGCGAGCGAGCCAGACCGAGCCATTTACTAAAGCTACTCGTTCTCCCATCACTGTCCGTCTAGCTGTGTGAATATTTTGCAATTGTATTTCACTTGCGAGCGGACTTCCCAGGCTTGCTCTGCAAGAACCCGTTGCGAAGACAAGTCCAAAAACTTGTTTCAAGTGCTTTCATACCGGCCCTAAACTCCGCTCCCTTGCTGGCATCTGCTGTTTTGCCTGCGTCTCTCAACTATCCACCATCCCCTTTGTGACTGTCCCACCATCCTCCTGGCTGGCAGCATTCCGCAGTCCCTTCCTCATACCGCCATCACTTCTTGTGAGCAGCACCTATCGTGTGTTCCTTGCCATTTTTGCTTTTCAGACTGCTTGCTTAACAGACCCTTCTTCCACAGAAGGGTAGACCGTGGTACTCAAGGTATGTACGCTTCGCTTCAAGTCAAGCTCTAATAACTGATGCCCTGAGCAGAACCTATTCCCATCGCATAGGCTCAACAATGTTTCAGTCAGGAAAGGGAAAAGGTGTGTGTATCAGCGTCTCCCAGATACCCCATCTGACTTTCTATGCAAACAGCTCCGGATGCCTTTCGGGTCTGTGGAAGTGCATTATGGACGCAAAAGCTAGGGTGTCACTGTGAGTCTCCTTGCCCCAAATCACCGGATGAAGCATTGATTGAATCACCCATTCACCAGCGTAAAAATATATATTCATGGAGAGACACTTAGTTCTATAGGGAGGGTGGATATACGTGAATCGGAATCAAGTAACCATTAGCATGTAGTAGTATTGCAATAATATGATTGATTTTCCCCATTATACACCGCTCTACCACGCATCATCGCATCCAGTAAATGCTGCTAACTGCCTCGAATTGCCAATATGTACCTCGAAATCCCAGCATATTTAGTGCCCCGTAGTGCGATAACGGGGCTAACAAAAAGTTGCCATCACTTGCTCGCACATCGCACGAAATCCGCAATATTTGGTTCGCTCTCGCACTAAAAATTCTCGCTAGTAGTGGGATTTCGAGCGAATAAGAGCCGCTCTATTTCGCTCGCTCACGCACTCTGTCGCACGAAGCGTTTTTCACTGGGCCTCACCAACCGCTCCAGTCTTTCCGCTCCTTCCACCGCATCCACCAAGACGCAGATCCCAGTAAATCCAATACCAATTATATTTATTACGGTGGTACAGTTTACTTTAGTAAATCTAAACGGCGGCGCAGCACCGGTACAGCAACAGGAGGACACTAAACAGCACGTATAGTACGGTACAGCTAGCCCTACAAACTTGAACAGACATCCCTCGTATTTTGAGGCGGTAGGTAATATCGATAAACAACAGAAGAAGGAGCGTGGGCGCTAAATCAGCGCAGAACAGCACAAAAACAAAAACACAACAACGAGGGGGGCTAGCGCCGCCACGGGTCCAGCGCCCCGCCCACCGCGCAGCCGCCGCCGACCGAGAACAAACTGTCCACGCGCCCGCGCCGCCCACCTACAGTCATCTTCGAATCCCGCGACTCCGGGCGCGCACTCGAACCACAGAAGGGGAGAGACGGGAGAGACGGGAGAACGACCCCGCGCGGCGCGCGCAGGAGCATGCCCGTGCTCAGCGCGAGGTCGAGCGCGAGCGTCCAGTCCTCCTCCGCCTCCGCCGCGAGCGCGCTGTCTGAGCGCGCGCGGGATAGGGCGGGGATGGGGGTGGGGATGGGGGTGGGGAAGGGGAAGGCGTAGTCCTTCGCAACAGGCGGTGCGGGTGCGGGTGAGGTGAGCAGGGCGGTTGAGGCGGGTGCGGGGGATAAGGGGAGTAAGGGGAGGGGCACGTCGAAGCTCACAGGCGTGAGCGGTGTCCCCGGCTCGCGCGCGTCGGAGAACGCGAAGCTCACGCAGCTCGTGCTCGTGCGCGCCGCGCTCGTCGGGCTCATCGGCGGGGAGAGCGAGCCCGACACGCGCGGGGAGCAGGAGGCGCGGGATGGGCTTGTTGGGCTCATTGGCGGGGAGAGCGAGCTGGACACCCGGGGCGAGGGGGCGGGTACGTGGAGTCTCGCGGCGGAGCGCGTCGTGCGCACGGAGCGCCGGAGGGAGGCGGAGAGCTGCGCGAGCGGGGACGGCGCGGGCGCGAGGTCCATGAAGCTCGTGCGGCGCCACTCGTCGTCCCCCTTCTCCTTCTCCCTCGTTTTCGGGCGTGGATTGGGGGTGGCGGGAGCGGGGGTAGAGAGGAGGCGCGTCCAGAGGCGCGCGAGGCGCCCCCTCTCCTTCTTCGCAGGCGTACGCGGCTCATATCCACCCATACCGGGGCACACTTCCCCCACATCCGTGCTCGGCGCCGCACGGGGAGGCGGGCGGCTCGACAGCATGCCATTCGGCCGACTCGATGCCCCACCCGACATCGCCAAACTCGACGGCCCCCCAGCCGCCATCCCGCCCGGCAGACTCAGCAGCCCCCCACCCCCACCCATACTCGGCGGCGGCGGGAGCGGGAAGCGCATCTCGCCCAACGGCGTCGCGCGCCCGCCCGCGTAGAAGCTCGGCGCGAGCGAGAGCGCGGACGCCGCGTACGGGTGGTGCGGGATCCACATCTGCTCCTCGCCCGCCCACTCCTCCCTGTTCCCGTTCCTCTGCGCCTGCGTTGGGGCTCGGGTCTGGGGCTGGGGCTGTTGGGACGGGGGGCGCGAGCGCTCGGGGTGCAGCGCGAAGTACGGCGTCGGAAGGGCGGCGGACATGCGATGCGCGGCGCGTGTGAGGGAGGGTGGCGTCGGAGAGGGTGGCGGCGCGTGCGCGGGGGGGAGGCGCGGGGAGGGCGGGGGAGTGCGGCGGGGTGTAGAGGAAGGGTAGGTCGTGTGGTTCGCGGAGGCGCAGCGGCTCTGGGCGGGGGCGGGGCTTTGGGGTGGTCGGCAGGAGGGGCAGGGCGCGGGGGTGGTCTGCAATTCAAAGATCAGCTTGTGCGGTGGGCGAGATGCGGGGAGGCTTACGGAGATCACAATCGCGGGCGGGCGGGGGCGGTGCTTCTTCAGCGTCGGGATCTTCGATTGGAACGGGCGGGAGCGGCTTCTCGTGCACTGCGGGGGATGAGCGCGCGTAAGCGGGGGAAGGGGGGCACGCACGGAAGGAGAAGAAGTAGCAGAGCGCACGTACGTCGACCGGCGCGGGTGTCTCCTTGTCCCCCTTATCTTCGTGGTCGCCGAACCCGGAGTCGTCGCTCTCGCCGCCGTCCGGCGGGGCCGGCGCGCGGCGCGGCGCGGAGCCAAAGATGTCCTCGTCGTCGTCGGGGCGCGGGGACGGCAGCGAGATCTCGCGCTTCGACAGCGACGTGCGCGACTTCGTAGACGCGGAGGACGCGGCGGAGGCGGAGCTCAGCTTGCGCGGGCCGCGGCGCAGGCTCGGGAGGCTCGGGCGTTTCGGGAACGGCAGGCTGTTCGGCGGGCTCATCGCGGTGCTGCTGGGGAGAATGCGCGCCAGAAGCCGCTTGGGAGGAGGGGGCAGCGGGGCGAGGGCGTGCGGGTTGGGCGTCCTGCTGGGAGGATCGGCGTATATGGGGCTGGGCGCGGGGGGGCTAGCCATGGGCGGTGCGTTGCGGGGCTGCTTCGCGCCATATGGGGCGTATATATAGGCTCGCGAGGAGGAGCACGAGGGTGAATTGGAAGGGGGGTGACGGCAGGGGAAGTTAGTGGCGAAGGCGAGAAGGTTTGCGTGCCGTAAGTGGCCCTCCATGAGGAGATTGCGATCTGCACAGGGGCTAATCTGGGGCAGCGCATTCGAAGAGACTGCACGCGGGGCCGGGGACGTGAAGTGCCTGCTGCCAAAGCCGTCGCGTCGCCAGCGTCGTCCATCGAGACGCGACGATGATCCCGCTCCACACAGCTTCAAGCAGCTCGCTACGCCCCGCACCCCGCCCGCTCGCTCACCGGGCCGACCCCGCTGACAGTGAGAAACCCTGTTCTCGATAGATCCTGCATCCCTGATAGGCCGACCGAATAGGCATCATCGCCAATCCTGGACGGCCCGCGGACCCAGATCGCCAGGGTGAATGAAAAGAAGCAGCCCGTTACGGCAGCCGCAACGCTAAACGCAATCGGGTGATGGTGCTGCCTCGAGTTCCTCCTGCCCCATTCGACCGCGCGCTCTTTGTCCCACCTCCCCGTGCGCCTCGCCTCCTTCCGCATTCAGCGCCTCCTCGGTCTACCGCCGCAGCGACCATCAGACCCCCGGCCCGGGGCTCTGTCGTTTCTGGTATCTCGGCCCCGCATGGCTCGACGGCGCTAGCCAAAATCAAATGCAATGTCCTTCCCAATCGCGTCGGGCAAACGATGAGCATCCAGGCGAGGCAGCGCCTATCCATCGCGTGCGTGGGCGGGAGATGTTCTTCTAGACTAGCAGCAGTGGGGTTGGCGGGTGTCTCACCTGCGCGCTAAACCCTAGCATGCCTGCAGGATTGGAAGAGCGCAGTGCAGTGCATGCGCGCGTGCAATTCGACCGATCGCGAGTATAGAAAGAATTAGTTGAAGTATGTCTGTGTGCTATCTCCATGACCAGAAGCGCGCGGGCAGGTACATAACCTATGTCATCGCACGCGTGCAGTACGACTGGCCAACATCCGGGGTGGGGATGGGTGACGCACCGCGCTCGCCCCGCCTGGAACGTGCTCCGGCAACTCACGCAAAAGAAAAAAGAAAAAAAAATTGCGCGAGTGGCAGATGGTGGCGCGCGCTAACGCCTGCGCGTGGATTATCGATTATCGCCTTAGCACCGTAACAATCCGACTCCCCATCCCGCGATTCGGGGGGTAAAACACATCGCATCTGCTAGGGGCGGGGTATCTTCGGGCTATGGCTCTCGCGACTCGGGGTAGCGGGAAACAACGGCGCATCCACGGGCGATTGGGAGCAACCGTCAAGCTTCAGAGTTCCCCGCGCACGGGCAGGTGCAATCCACGCATCGTTGATTGGATTCATTCTCGCAGGATCAGGAATGGCTATCGCCGCGCGCGCTGGTGGCTGTCCCTCGACCGCCACCACACCATATGGTATCCAGTGTCCATGCTGCACCCCGATATTTTAATTTTTTGGTTATGGCTTAAGCTTGGCTGTTTGCGCAAGCTGGGCAGGTACCACCACACCCGCCCAGATCAGGGATATGGTTTTCACCGTGCGCGTGCATCCACCTCATACCCGTGCACGGTCTCGTGCCTTGCAACTTTCCTGATTTCCAATTCGCTGCAAGGAAGCATGTCGATTTCGAAGGTGGGGCAAATTTCAGCACCCAATTGCAGACTGCCAGGCACCGACGCTCCCGCCGGCCGTGAGCGCAGCGTCGAAACCTCGAATATTAGCGTGCATCGGTCCATTCAAGGCGGGCAATCTCATATAGTAACTAGCGCGCCCAGCTCAGGCTATCGCCACATCCGACTGCAGATTCGTTTACACCAGTGCCGCGGCGACACCTTGCGACCTGCCGATGCTCCCGCCCGACACTATCGAGAATCAACGTGCATTGACAGAAATTGGCAGGCATCGACCCCATTGCGGGTAAGCAGTGATAGTAATGGCAATAGTGGAGAGACTCGCGCCACCGACCCAGCAGGCAATCGCGAAAATACCGCATCTGAACTCCCGGCCCATGCCATCTGTACCGCATTCCCGACCGTCGACGCCCCTGCACAGAACACTCCACCGAAATCTTCCTGTCAGGCAGGCGCACTTTACTTCCGCGGAACAGGCTTCCACGGCCGAGTGGCCTAAATAGGATTTGCCCCCGCGGCCGATACCGCCGGCAGGCACGCATGAATTTGATTTTTCTTCATCCCGTCTCGATCCTCGGCTGCGAGCTGCGTATGCGATGCTCGCATGGTTTGCTCTGGTGCAGCCGGTTTGCAAATCGGTGGCGCTGGGAGTGGGAGTAGTGGGAGTCGCTGGCAGGAAACCCCGACTGCCTATTCGAGGGCCCGCGATCGTGCGAGAAGTCCGCACGAGCTCGAGATTGGGGCGACGTCGACGCTCGAGCCCGCGGCCGGGTCGCTGGCGCTCTGCATGCGCATGCACTGTTCTCTGTTCTCTTCTGCTGGGTCCCTGGAAGCCTGGACCGGGGGTGTGCTGAAGCCTGATTTGGGATCGGCGGTACCGCATTTGGACTCTGCTTCCGCAATTCTCCAATCTCGACCCCAAATCGGGCATCCCAGCTCCCAAACCCGCGTCAATTCTATTCTTATCTACTCGACGTATCCGAACTCGGACGCTGGGCTTCGAATTCTCGGACTGCCCACCGCGTGCGCCCTGCGCTGCTTCCTTCATTAGGACTGTATTGGCATAATGAGCTCAGTTGAACGGCGTTTTCGAGTTCGACGCTGCATCCCTTTTGTTTGTTTCTCGCAGCTTTTCCCTCGTCTTCTTTTAGCGACCTCTCCGACGGCACATTCGATGCTCGCCTTCCGATTTGCATGGTGCACTTTTCGTATCGTCTTTTGAGGTCTCTGATTGGAAGGTTCGAATTCTCGAGCGCAGATGCTTTTGAAGATGCTTGTGTAGAACTCAGCCGCCGGCGCGTTACCGGACCTCTCAAGAGCATCACCTCAACGAAGACAGCCTTGGGCTGGCACAACATCACCTAGGGCACTTCTTGTGGCTGATGCGATGCTTCGTGGGTTGCACGTGGGATCAAGTTTGAAGCTTGAAGATGGATGATATGTGACACGGAATAACGAACAAGGGATAAAAACCTAGTTGGTGTTTGCGATGAATATGACATGGGGGAATATTAGCACTGCCGAGGCGAGCCCCGGCCTCCATGCGTGAAGTAGCGAACATGAGTATATAGGTTTGGAAGATAGCCGCTACCTGTTCACAGAGCTTCAAGCACAAGACCCTTTGTCTGCGATCCGGGAGCGACCCCTAAAGCCCGACATCGTCTCTGTTAACATCGATGGAGGGATATTGATGATAACGAGCTCGCCGATGTTGGTCCTGAAGGCAACCTTCAAAGTGGACTCGTCGGGCCAGAACAGCGCCACCTGCGAGGACGGCTTTATGTAGTCGGGAAGTTTGAGCAGCAGGCGTCCTGTACGCGGATGAAGGACGCCCCTCCCGCGGCTCGCGTCCGTATGTCTCCTGAGGATGGCGCCGCTCCTCACGTCCCACGTCACGATGGTGCCTTTTGCCGAGCGAGCCGATAATTCAGTCCCTCCTGGAGAAAAGAACAAGGATCCGAAGCCCTCGTCCCCATCGTCAGTACCGTGAAGGAGTATCGCTGCCCCAGATTGGGTGTTCCATACCTGCAGAGTTCCCCCAGAGGGCGAGATGGCGGCGATGTGGGCGTTGCGTTGTCGGGAGAGAAGCATATAACATGAGGGCTCGTTCTTTGGCTGTGTGCCTGCAATACAGGGCGCAGCTGGGCACCTGAATGGGTGTCCCATAAGACTATAACCCATGTGCCATCGGCCAGGAGGAATGCGCGAGCAAGACGAGTGCCATCTGGAGAGAGGGCCAGTATCCGCCGAAGTCCTTGGAGTGGCAAGCGCGACTCGCATTCGGGAATCGCATCCAAAAGACTGTCTCAGCCGCCGTCAGCGTGAACAAAGACCGGAAGAGAATTCACCACTCGCCTCTGGCGCCAATTTCTTAACGTCGGAGGGCGTATTTCATTACCCGAGATCGTGTCCCACAGTTGAACTATGCTTCTCGACGATGAAGAGCCAATTATTCGAGTACCTCCCGCAGCGAAAGACAGGTGATCGAGCACGACAGTCTGAGGGCAAACACCGTCCTGTGGGGCTTTCAAGTCAGATTCTCCATTCAAGTCCCATGTGTGAATCAAGCCGTCTATCTTGCCGCCAGAAATGACGCGGTTCCCATCGGGCGAGAAGGCGACCGAATGAACGCCCCCAGCGTGGGCCCGCATGATGCGAAATGTCTCCATCTCAGAAACCGCACTCGTCACGCGGATCGATCCGTCGTTGGAGCCAGAGACGAAATGCGTGCCGTCGGAAGAGAAGGCTACACACGTCACTCGCCCCGGATGTTCAGGCTTGGGGAGGTCCCTGCTTACGCCGGAAACGATGTCTGTCATCCGGACGGCGCCACAGCGGCATCCAGAGATGATGTGATTGCGGTCTCGGGAGATGGCCAGCGAGCTGTAGGGGGTCCTCCAACCGTCATGGTGGCTGAGCAAGAGCTGCCCGGTATTAGAATCCCACACCCGCACGGTCCCTTCAACCGTCCCGGCGATGATTTTGGAGCCATCGGGGGACAAGGCTATCAAGCCGGCACGAACACCGCAGTTGGTAATTACTGGCAGCATTTGAACTCCGGAGCCTGCGTCCCACATGTGGATCGAGGTATCACTCGACGCGGTGATAATCCGAGTGCCGTCGCCCGAGAAGTTCAGCGCGGTTATCACCGCACAGTGGTCCTGCACAGCAGGAAATCGCACATCACCAGAGGCCGCATCCCACACTTGAAAGCCGATTGTGAGAGCGGCGGCGATCCGGGTGCCGTCGGGAGAAAACACCACCAGTAAGTCGTCACCAGACGCGCCAATCGGCATACGATCTTGGAGACGGAGCGTCTGCCCTCCAGAGCTGGCATCCCACACACAAATGCGGCCATACCGCGTGGCAGATACAATTCGTGTCCTGTCCGGAGATATGGCTGCGAGGGTCCACTCCGAATGTTGGGGAAAATCTGCGATGGTCGAGAGCAAAGGAGGCCAGGACCGGCCGGATCGACCGGCGACGATCATGGTGGGGAGCGAATCTGAGTTGTGATAATTTCTGTAAATTTCGGATCCAGTCGGTGATAGTGGCAGCGCCGTCAAGTACACCGAAAGAGGGTGCTCTTCGATGCAGGACCCGAATATTTGTGAGAATCGGCAGGCATCTTCCACGAGCTCCACCAGTCTGGCATCACTCATGAGGAAATTCTACGCAGGCGCTTCAATTAAGACCATACATTTAGACATTTGCCAGGAAGATGCTCACCTTGATCCAGATGAGCAGTTTAGCCAGCATTGCTACTGTTTCTCGCGATCGCCTGAGCAGGCTCATTGCTTCGAACCAATGTAGTAGGTGCTGCTCCAAAAATTTAATCAGGTGACCGACCACGACCTCATCGCAAAGATTCATGGAGCATATGTGGTCGCACCAGTACAGGCAAGCATATGTCATGGATTCAGAAAGAACGACGCTATCCCAAGCCATCGGCAGAATGAACGTCAGGCCACATATGTTGTGTTTGAGTGTATCATCAAGATGAAGCAAGCATCGCGATGAAAGAGCGGCGTTGTGAGCGGGACGGGAGATGAAAAATTTCGTACAAAGGCAGCGTTCGATGGTGGTCAGGAAATCAGCAAAGGATGGATGTATGATTCGCACTTGGGGCACGGAAGTAAGAACAGAGCCTAGCTGGTTGACGATTTCGGCAGAAGGCTGCCAGTATTGGCCTGCACCTTGCCCCGTCCCCGCTAAGTCGTCTATCGTCGCTGTAGAGAGTGGTATCCGCGCGACCAAAATCATACCCAAAATGGCTTGGAAGTCATCCACAAAAGCGGCTTCCTCCCAATGACCACAGGCGGCCAAAGCCGCACGATACAGAGCATCGATACCAGACTCAGCTCCCAGTGCCAAATTTCCCCTGAGCAATAGATGCAACTGCTTCTTAGGATGATAACCATCGATGAATTTAATCGCAGTTGCTGCCCAAATGAAAAGGCCGTTTGCGCGGATAATTAAGCGTTGAATGACAATTTCACTAGGCCAACCGACCAGGCCTCGTTTATGTGCGATGCGAGCTAAGTGATGGCGAAGATAGAAAGCAATATCCTGGATGGACATGTTGGACGTGAGATCAAGCTCCATTTGATGAACACGTGTGTGCTTCCCGAATACGAAGTCAATGTCGGGCTCTTTGCGACTGGTGATAACCAAACGGATATGGGGGGAGAGATTGGGCATATTATCGACCAGGAGTTTCAGAAGCGATTCGCGAGTATCGTGGGTGCCGCATTCATCGAGGGCATCGAGGACGATGAAAATACAAGAGTCGCCCACCACTTCTGTAACGACCGGACGCAAAGGAGCGAGCAGTGTCTTGAATTGATACTGCAGAGAAGATGATAGTAGCGAGGGACGCTCTGCGAAAGACTCCGATATCAGCCTGCCAATGCGGTGATCGACGGTTCCCATTTGAAATGCAATAGTGCGTATGACGAGCTCGGGGTCTTTCCTCTCGTCTATGCCTCGGTCGAAGGCCAAGAATGCGCCGAGTTGGCAGCTTTCTCTGTATCGTTGCGCCAGAGTAGCAGCTATGGTAGTCTTTCCGGATCCGGCGAGTCCGTGAAGCCATAAAACACTCTCTGAGAATGGCGTATCATCAGCCCAACTCTGAATGAGCTTCAAGACGTCCACTCGAGTGCCAGGGAGACAAACTAGACGCCCCGATGTATCCATGTTGGCTGGCTTCAACTGTCGTCGGAGAACGTCATTGAGTTCTTGAAAATTCAGTGGTGTCAGTTGCAGCAGGTCACCGGAGGTCACATTGCACGCACCCTGCCGCGTATGTCCAACGAGCTCGATATAATCACCTTGAATGATGAGGTTTCCATTGATGTTATTCACTGTCCCTCCTGAGGTTCCCACTGTATTCCACACCTGCAGGAACGATACGGTCGATGAGGCTTCGTCTCAAAGTAAAGTGAGTTTTGAGCTGACACTTACTGGCCCTGACATCGTGCTCACTGTGCATAAAGGAGGTGTGCAAAGTTCGAGTGGGCATTTTCTTGCATTTTGTTTTTGTTTTTGAAATATAGAGTCCCACACTGCTTGCGATCAAGGGGATTGGGTGAAACCGAATCAGGTTGTCACCGTCGCGGCGGTGTTCGGCGACCAGCGCCTCTGTACATAAATATGGGTGTCAAAGGTATCAGGATTCAGGATGATCGCGCGCGCCGGATAGGCGCCCATGATCTGTTATTAGGTTGCAGCAGATGCGCCTATTCTCCCGTAGATATACCAAAATGAATGAGGATATTCGTTCAGCAGAAGCTAGTGCTGACCTCAGATATTCTCGTAGAGTATATGCGGGCCAATGCTTCATTAATGCTAAAGGTGACTTCTGCCCTGTTTGGATATGCTTTCATGCTGTGAGCCTTGACAAATGTGGGCTCCAATTTGACGGTGCCTAGATAACCATGAGAAATTTCGCTTTTTATGGTAGAATGTAGCACGCAGGCACCAGAAAATTTTCGATTTGTAAGATTCAAGGTTATTGTAATTTTAACCTGAGTTTTCTATAATTTCATCAGCACCGAAACGTAACCATTTTACACCGTAGAAAAGTAGAGACCTCACCTTCGCCGATAGAGAGGAAAGTCACACAACCGGCGCATAAGGTAAGAATATTTGTAGGAGAAAAGTAATAGACACCTGCACTCATCTCGGGAAGTCATTTGACGTCGGAAAATCGATTGTGAAAAGTCTGCAATTTCCTCATTGCTCAGAGCCCCATAACGATTGCTTTGGGGTCGTCCGATGAGCGCTGCATGGCAAGCTTCTTTCGTACATCCCGCTCAGGTCGTTGGGCAATCCCGGTAGGTAGAAACCAATGCCACGAGGCGTTTCATGAGCTTCACTATCTTGAAAGCGACCCATCAAAACCTGATCAAATACCATCAGCGAAGTCATGGTCGCTGTTGGTCACGCACGTCCTATGTGCACCAGATCCGCGGAGATGAAGGAGTGGCGTCAAATTGCTCAACCATGTTCCGCTCCCGTTGACTGAAAAGCAAAAGATGCAGTTGACTGCTCCTCTTTTGCGATATGTCTTCAACCCAGATCGGCAGATTAACCTCTCAATGGACTCCTCTAGCGTAACTATGATAATGCGCATACGCTCAAAGCTCTCGATAGTTTGCCAGAGGGTAAGCTGTGCTAGTGTTAGCGATGGGTCTTCGCCGCCGCCGCCATACATCTTCAATCCCCATGATCATTTTGCGCTTCGGATTGCCCAGATACGTCCGAGTTGAAGACCTGGCAGATTGTCAGCCCAAACGAATCATGAAGCAGAGGAAGCAGCATCGCACCGCGCTAGCAGGGAGTATCGAGTGTCGATGAAGAAGAGTCCTTTATGGTCAGAGCAAGCAGTAATACTGATCACCTCGATAAGTGGGTTCGGGTCTGGAGCATCCGACAGCTTGGCCTCATGTAAGCTGGTGCTCAAGCGTCAAGCACTCTATCTTGAGACAACATTTTGCTGACAGATAAGTGATGACCTGAGATTTGCGGGGTACTAACAGCACAAGGAAAGAGGGCGAATCATATTCGCATTGATATGGCATAGTCAAGCGCATACATAAACTTTTGAAAACGTTTCTTCGGAGGTATGGAGGAAGAAGTGAGAGAAGAGGGATGCTCACGGAATCAGAGAGCTACGCTGTAAAAGTTGACATCTATCAGAAAAAGATGCGAAAGAAAAGGGCAAGGAGAGTAGGCATACCAATGCAAAGAACGTTCCCATTCTTTCTCTCGGAAGTCGACCCCTTGGGCCCAGCCCTATCTGGCCTGCTCATTTCCATCACCACACACCACCGCGAAAGACACAGGAGACTGCAAGTTTCGATGAAAGCCGTTGCGTGCTGTGCGTAAAGCGGGCTCGAGTGTACACTACTGCAGTCCGATGTCCAATATCTGGTGGTGCGCAAGGGTAGGCATGGCAGGCGGCGTCTAGTTCTTCAGTACATGGTCGAAAGATGGGGCAATTATCGTCTGGTCTGATGACAGCGTTCGCCGAACCGCTTTGAACAACGCGACGTAGGCCGGGCCGTTAAATGTCTGATAGGCTCAGAGGGGCGGTGACGGAAAGGCGTTGAGCTGGGTGCGCGTCCGGTACTAGCTGTTGATGCCCACCAAGATCATGGGATCGGGCTGCCCATATGTATAATCCTAGATATGGTTTATCTGTCGATGACGCTCTCTGCATCAGCACTTGATCAGCACTGAGCAAAGGTCGACTTTCCCGAAGCTGACTTCCGCAAATGCTGACCAAGGTGTCCTACAGCGGACAGAAAGATTCGATGGATGAAGCTGAGAGTCGAGAAGAAATGTGCATACGATTTGAACTCTTCAAGGGAGGTAGGAGGCACATTCACATGATTCAGACGCTGCGACGTCCACCGTGGAGCGGTGAAAGTGCGAACCGGGGCGAGCGGAGTATTGGCAAAGGTCTATCAGTCACAATTTACAAAGGCAGCGCCACTATAGCCCAGTTCGGAAACGTCCCGTTGCAACTTGAAATCAACGCCCATGACCACCTACAGGGACATCCTCGTGCATACTCGAGGCTATATATTTGCTTTTCTGTCGTTCAATATTGCCATGCGGGTGACTCCTCGTTCGATCTCTAGGAGAGCTACGACTTTAAGTTATCCACTGTTCGATGCTGCGAAGAATCTTTTGCCCAGGTATGTCTCGTTGTCAACATCCTAAATTGTGAATTGAAGACAAAAGGATGTCCAGGGCGCATTCAATTGCACATGCGGCCAACTGCTGGTGACCTTCCTCTCCGTTTATAATTGCGCCTTAAAGGTCCTTCAATGATCGGATACCACCACCTCGCTGCCATTCACATCTCCCAGTCTTCCGCCCTCAGCACCACACGACTTGGGGAGCGTGTTTCATAGCTTATGCATAGTCGACAATGGACGGTTTTATGGCCAATATGGGCCACGGCAATGACGATAGTCCTCAACTGAGATACGACGTCTTCACTATTCCAGTATCGCACTGGCAAAGAAATGTACGTATGGTGCCATAGGCGTTTAAGTACTTTTTAAATCAAGGTCCATGAGCTACAGAGCCAACTGAAGTCACTAATCTTCATCCATTCTGCCTTTTTAGATATCATCCAAAAACGATCAGGCGTGTTAAATATGAACCATGCTCTATCCTCATCTATTGCCACTTCATTCATCGAGGTACGCACCTATGAGCAAGATATTGTCGCGTCTCCCAGGCTTTCCTGACTAACAGCCAGAGCGCCAGATGCGAGTCCCGTACAGCGAGACAGTTTCGTATATTATCTGCATGGCAGGGCACAGACCTAAATCCGCTCGGGGTGCCACCAGCCTAGCCGTGCTCCAACTTGAATTCTTCCGTGATCGGTAAGTAGACCTCGTAGGTGCAAATCCAGAGCAGAATTGAATGCAGACTCCGTGTGCAGTAGATCGGAACGACTTTCGATGAAACCACCGAATTCAACGGCACCAGCAGCGGCGACAACGCGTAGGGGTTTATAGCTATCAACGGCATCGGTAACGGTGGCCAAGTGAATCCCCGCGCAGGACCCTAAGACTGTCAATGTCGACGTCGCGCGGACAACGCGGGCATCGCCCATCGCCGCCTGATGAAAAGTCAACCTAGGGTTCGAAAGCCACAGAACTCCGTATTGGTAGAAGGGTAAACGGAGAGTTGGTGATACACTAAAATGCTCATGAATCACGTCTCTCGTTCACTCTTTGGGCTGGAGTCGACCGAACCAAGTATAACTTTCGCACCAGACACAATGGCTCTAGAAGTCTGACATATCGTCTCGCAATCCAGCAGCTAGGGACTTTCAGGATGTCGAGCTGATAGCCGTTACTGGCTCTCGAAGTCTCGCACCGGGGCCGGCAACTAGAGCAAGTGCGCCGGATCTCGCTCTCACTGAAAGTTTGGTTGGCTCCACAACTAAAACATAAATCGTGTGTAGCGTTTTCCCTAAATATGTCTATTGATCTGAGTTCATGCAGTTGTACTGATGCGAACCCCATATGTATAGATTCGAGAGGATTCGAGTCGGGTCCGGGCCACACGCTGCTGATGAGTTTCTATTCATTTTCGGTCCCTGTGACGACTTTGATCTAATGTTAGATTCTGCAGAATTATGTAATTCGTTACCTGAGAGATTGAGACCTCCTATGTAACAAGGCTAACTCTGCAGGAATGTTTCTCCACGCCATCTAAACTCGTTGAGTAACTGAAGTTCGCAGCCTTTAAGTTCTTTCGGCCTCGGAGAGCTATGATTCCAGCTGCAGGCTATCCTGCTTGACGTTGCAGGTTTATTAGCATGCTACGCAAAGTGCCGATTTTTCAGCCATGCGTGACATCATGTGCCACTAAATCCCAAAGCGACAACACCAACAATGTACAGTGGGCGCATCTGATCATCTGCACAGCCTCCCGCTCGGCGGCGCCTCACTTGCCGTGCAGGCACATTCAAGGTTCTCTTTCACGATGCACTTTCTTGAACGGTCGGAGGCTAAGTCCTTTCATTATGCACCCTTATCGCGCCAGCCTTCACTGATCTCCGAGCCTTTCGTTGCACGACTTTTGGGAACGTGTTGTCTTAGCCATTCATACTCGCGCAAAATGGCTAGGGCGCCACGTAATCGCTAATGAATGAATAGGTGATTATACGGCATTGCCACTGCTTTCCCGATTCATCCACTCCTTTCTTTCGTGGACCCTATATAGTTCATCCAAGAGCCATGGCCAGAAACAAACCCAGTAACCGTTGTGCGACATAAATATCGCAGTGCCCACGATGGTTTGCCCCACAGTACCTTCTACCAGCAGTACAGTGCAGCACACTCCCATATACACTGACCCCTCTGCCAGTCCCAGGACGCCCAACCCGCACGCCCTTTCTCCACTCGTACCCACGCCAGCGGCTCGGAAGCGGCTCCAGGTGCGCCTCCTTCCCAACAACGCAATGACACCGACTTCCCGCACTCCTGCGCCAGTGTCGGTGAACAGTTTGCCGTTCCCGCGCAAATACCCGAGCTTGCCGAGCCTGCGTCCTCCCACCCCGCCCAAGAAAAGCTCGTCATCTACGCGTTCCGTGTCCACCTCCTCTATCAGGTCACGTGGCTCGCTGTCCAATCCCGATATCTCGCTGCCCTCGCTGCGCCCGGGTCACGATGATGCGATCTGTGGCCTTGAGACGCGGCGCAGGGCGCCTGCCCTGATAAGGAGCGATGACGTTGAATCAGACGACTCGGCATTTGGCGAATCTCCACTCTCTTCAGCTGAACACCGGACCCCAGAGGATGCCGAGGACAAAGACATATCAGATATCATCGACGTACGTGCACTCTGCTACTCGTTAACTTTCCGTGCTTGCCCTTCCTTCGCCTGCTTACCTTCTCTTTTCTGTCCTCAGGGTACGAAGGGAATGGTGGCAGATCACTCCCACCCATCCCAATCGAAGATCTCGACTCTGACGAAGATCGCCTCGACGGAGATGAATGCGCAGCAGCCGTGCACCCGGCCTTTGATCGTCATTTCCGTAAGCCTCTCCTCTTACATATTGACACATTAAGCTGATCTCTCGATCTGCAGACAACAGTTACGCCCTCTAACCCACCTGCTTCCTTCCCGTCCTACGTCTCCGGCCCCACCCCCCCACCGCCAGCCACCTCAAGCCCGCCGACCTGCCCTTCTTGTACAACACACCCCACTCCTTCTCCCCACCACCCCGCGCCGCCGACGTCTTTCCCGGGAGGATGCGCCTCCGGCGGCCGTCCAGCGCCATACTTCGTTATGCACCCAGATCGCTTAACTGCGATGGCTGCGAAGCCTGCTCCGAAGCAGACGACGGGCGGGGACGCGCAGCAGGTGTGGATCCCAAACCACCCGTACGCGTCTGCGTCGGTGCCGTCGCTCGTGCCGAGCTTCTATGGCGCGCCGAGGATTACGATTCCGTCACCACCGTCAAACAAGGTGCTGCCGCGCTTGCCGAGCCCCACGCCCCCATCTCCCCGTGCGTGGTCGAGCATGGAAGTGGATGGGCCGCGCAGCCCGGTGCCGCTCTCCCCCATCATGGGTGGATCTGAGGGACCGAAAGGGATGCAGCGCATGGTGAAGGGCGAGAAGCGGCTGGGCCCGCTGCAGCAGAGCAACGTGGAGCAGGCGCAGGCCCGCAGCCCCGTGAACGCGAAGGAGAAAGGACGGTTGGCAAAGATCTGGTCACGCCTCACCTCCTCCCCTTCGCCCGAGAGTAGGGCGCACACGACGTCGTTGCCCACTCCGCCCCCTGCCTCTCACCGCGCGACAACCAAGGCCAAGACTCCCAAGCACTCCGAGAACGACGAGCTTCCGCGCACGTCCTTCATGGACTTCTCTCCCGCGCCCTCCCCGCTCGCGCAAGCCCTTTCGCTCTCGATCGCGCTCGACCACCGCTCTGTGCGCAAGACGCGCTCGAGCGCGCGCCTAGGGGTGCCAACCCCCCGCGCGCCGTGCTCGCCCCGCGGCTCAGGCCCGCTTCCGCCCTCGCCCGCGACGCCCACGAGCCCGATGAGCCCGATGAGTCCCGTGTCGCAGACGAGCTGCGTGAGTCTCGTCTTCTCTGAGCGCAGCCACAAGGTCGGAACGCCGCTCACGCCGGTGAGCTTCGACTTCCCCATCCCACCTGCCTCGCGATGCGCCAGCCCGAACCCCTCACCGCCCGTCATGCCTGGGGTTACGCAGGTCGAAAACGACCCGGCGCGAGTGCGGCGCGGGGAGGGGAAAGATGCACACTCCGCTATTAATGAACCGGGTTGCGCTGGGGGGGACGACGGAGCCGTGGTTGCGCCGGGCCTTCCTCCCGATCTGAGTCCTGTTCGTGTTTGATCTGTTGCCATCAATTATGACTTGTGCCATTGGTGATCTACTCTCTTCTCCATTCTCACTTGTTTTGTCTATATGGTCTTCAACGATCTCCAGATCCCTCTCTCCCTTTCCTTTTCCCTTTTCGCGCATATTTTCCCTCCTATCTAATTCCTAATTGTTTATTCATATCACCATCCTCACCTCTAGGATGTAATTACCCGGGTCAAAGACATCTACCGCGTAGGGCTAGCTGTACCATACTATATCATGCATCGTTTTAGTAACTAGTATATGGTGCGTAGTACCATATCTTCTGTACATGTACATCACTGGCGCTGCGCCGCCATTTAAATTTATATAAGTAAACTGTACCACCATAGTATATTTGGTGTTTAATCTATTTCTGTTCAATGAATATGGAGTGGTTTGGACATGGAGCTTGAAGTGTTGGCCAAGCGTTTGACTCGGACAAGGCATGGAGCGGCGCGTCGAGACTTGATACTGATGTAGATTGGGAGTTTGGGACGCATCACGCGTATGAGTCACGGGATAATGACAGGTTGTCAATTTCGCCTGCCTTTGAGGCTTCCCTTTCGCCTTGACCACATGAAAATTTCTAAACAGTTAACATACCTTCTGCTTTCCCCTTCTGATCACAAAAACCACACTTTCCATACTATGGAAATGCTGCAGTTATGCAGTTTGTCGGTATTAAGAATGGTGAACCGAAGATGGGGCGACGAGTCTGCCGAATTTTGGACGGCAACCATCGAGACTGGAGATAGCGATATGGACACGCCAAATCTGATATTTGTCACGCGGCTCCTGACAAAGAGACTTGAAGTTAGTGTCCGCTCAAGTTCCCCTACCATTGACACCATTGCACAACAAATTCTGGGCTGTCCTTCTGACTCTGCTTTCGACCAAGAATGCTAGTCGCTGCTTGATCCTTGTCCGCGATTGCTTTGAGACTGACCATGCAGGAAGTTTGTAGGCTTGTCACTGTCGTCAATCATCAGTTTCTTCTAGTTCCTACAACGAGACATGCCATTGAACAGGATCCTCCCTGACTCGGCTGAGCGGGCATGTATAAAAAGACCCCAGATTCGAGCTGTTGAGACGCATCATCTTCTCCAACCTTCGCGCATACACCCCAATTACTAATCCTCACGACCATGGGCAACGCAGTCAGCGAAATCGTCAAGCAAATCGACAGGGCGGACGAGAAGGAGGCGAAAGCCAAAGAGCAGCTCGAGTTGATGATGAAGCTCTCTGACGCCCGCCTCGACACGTTCGAGGCGAAGCTGAAGAACATGTTTCTCGACAACGAGTCCGCTAGCAAGACCAGTGTGCCTGGCAAGCGCGCCCTGCGCTTCGAAAGGTCCGTCCGTGTGGACACTGGAGCAGAGGTATGCACACCGTTTGAATCACATTGAGCATATTCTAACTTTCCTCTTCAGGGGGTATGTATATTCTCGACTCTATATGCTGATAAGGAGTTAACCTCCATATGAAGGCTCCCGGTGTCGACGAGGCTGTTGATGCCTTCTTCGGAGCTGCGCAGACGGGTGCACAAGGCGTGCTTGATGGCTTCAAGGCCGTTGTCAAGACTGGCCTGAAGGTTATTCTCGGGGACACTTCAGCGGGTGAAAGCTACGACGAGAAGTTCTTCGTTTGCATCAAGCAGTCGGTATATTTTCGTCGATCCTTGTGCCTCTTGCTGACACCCTCGCAGCAATGCCATCATTCGCGTTGACATGTACACCTACCGGTATAACTTTGCTAACGAGGGTGTGTGCAGATTTTCGAGTCCCGTCATAAGCACGAACTGACATCCGTGCAGGAGTCATCTCGACCCACAAGAATGTCCTCGCTTACATCCTTTGCATCTCCGTCGTTGACCATACCGATGTGACCGTCGATGAAATCATCTACTTGGCTTCCGAGTTTGCAGGCGATGCACCGGACCAGTACGAGGCATATCTTATGGGCCTGATCAATATCTGGAAGACGCTTAAAGCAAACGATATCGAGCCGGCCAAGCGCTCAGTCCCTGCTATCACCGGGGGATTCAGAGAGTTGACCGTATCTTAAATTCCTCCGTTTTGTCTTATTAATACGTGCCCGATAGCATGTTACTATTGATCTTTCGAATGTTTTTCTAGCTCTCACTTTGTACCCTCCAAACCTCGCGACTCTCTTGCCTCGATATTCCAGATTTGTGCTGCGATGCCCAAGCTATTTATGTACAATCTCATCTGTCTTCGTCTGAACCGCGGTGCATCTCTACATCTTCCGTCCTTGACTGTGTGCCAAAGACACTTGATTTTGGAACAGTATTTCACTTCCGCATCCAGTGGTTTGCAGCCCTTCGAACTTTCGCTATGGTTGTACATCCCACTGACATGCATGCCTCTCGACAGCCCCAACCACCTCACATTTCGTTTGTTTTGAGAAAGCATACTCCAACCTATCCGCACACGTGGAAAACGCTTAGCGTATTACTATCTGATGCCTCTCATCAGGATTGACCTTTATTATCTTCAAGTGAATTGACGGAATCACACGGCGGGTCCCAGTGGCCTATCGGAAGGCAAGGAGAACGATTCCGATGCTCAACCCGTGCCAACTCTGTACGACATGACTGTCGGCGGAGCAATATAGGCGAGGGATCGTTCTTATTCAACCTCTCGCAACGTACCTATACCAGGCACGATTGGCAATAGCTCCAGACGGCATTGTACCTCATATGGGAGTTACGAGAGATTGAACGAGGCTGATCGAATCACACACCTCAATGTGTGACATCATGTGCATCTCATTGCACGCTAAATTCTCAGCAATCAGCAATCGCAATATTAATGCAGGGCGTCCGATCATATGCACAGCCTCCCGCTCAACGGCGCCTCCCATTCACATTCAAGGTTATCATTCTTGCTTGATCCACTTTCTTAATTCATAGGATAGTACGTGCTGTACCTTGATCATGCATTCGTATCGCCTGGACAGCAGTCACATTTAGACCGCTACTTTGTACTTTTTGCTGCACGAGACATTTGCAGCGTGTTCTCTATTCATAGTCGCAATATGGCTAGATTGACACGTTTGTTAATGAATAGGTGAATATACATACGGAAGCAATTCCAAGACGTTCGATTGAAAACCTTCGATACAGTTCCTGGCCAAGCAATAATATATATTCTTCACAGCTCAGCCATCGTACGCTTGCAGATTAATAAAATATCAATGTATTTTCTGTTCGTTAAAAGTATTTAGGACTGCTGCAAAGCAGCGTGAATGCAGCACTACAGCACTTCAACCTGTGGCGGTTACCAAATATAGGTGAGGCTGATTACGTATGATTACCTGTTTTGGCCATCTCAGGTCTGGAACCATTCCAACCAAACGAAAACGCTGATCTTCACTTGAGCCCATCGGATTGCGCTTCGTACCCTTTCAAACGCTGGCCGCCCACCATTGCATCAGTATGAATTAGCTTATTCAGTGCTTGTGATCAACGGGGGCTTCTGTTGAAAAGTCGTACCCAAGCCGACTCCCAAGCTATGTATTGGCCGATTTGTCGGCTTTAAGCCACCCAGACTCTCTTTAAGGGTTTCCTATATTGCGAATGTTGTGCATTTCTTTTAATCCACCTCCACTTCGACTTCGCAACCTCAGAATTCCGCCCACGTACATCTGCGGCCATGGAACCAGAGCTTAAGAACGCGGAGTCGACTAGCAAATCCTCTGCGCCTCACGATGCAGCGGCAGAAAGACGAGCTGTTTGGAAGCTGGACCTAGCTCTCATCCCAATGGTTACCATGTTTTACTTCCTCTCGTTCCTGGTGGGTTTCTTCCTCGCCTTTGCCGTGACGTATTTTGATTATTCAAACAGGACCGCGCCAATATCGGTACATGATTTTTGTCTTCCATGATTCTCAGCTTGTTGACTCTTGTGGGTCGTGGTCAGGCAATGCCAAGGTTGCAGGACTGGAAAAGAGCCTCAAATTGACAAACCATCAATATGAGATCGCTGTGACTGCCCTCTACGTGTGAATATTCCTATATTTCGAAGCGTTGCAATGCAGCTGACCGACACCTTCAGACCTTACATCGCTTCAGAGCTCCCCGCGAATCTAATTCTACGATGGGTGGGACCCAGAACCCTGCTGCCAACCCTCCTTACGATTTGGGGGGTCATAACTACTTTACAAGGTTCGTGAATATCTCCCGTTTCGTGTTACAAGAACGTTGCTTATAGCCAATTAAAAGGTCTGGTCACTTCGTTCACCGGATTGGTTACCGTCCGATTTTTCCTAGGCTTGATGGAGGGCCCCATGTTTCCTGGCATTGTCCTGTATCTCTCCGGTTTCTACACGCGAGAGGATCTCTCTCTCCGGTAAGTTATTACTTGTCTGATAAGCTGTTTACTGACATCTCTTTATAGTGTGGCTCTATTCTTTTCTTCTGCTTCCGTATGTCCGGTATCTCGATTGCATTTAGAACGGTGCTGACCGCTTTGACTTAGCTGTCTGGAGCGTTTTCCGGCTTGCTTGCTGCAGCCATAGAAAATATGAATGGTGTCGGAGGCAAACCAGGATGGGCATGGATATTCATCCTCGTGAGAGCTTTCATCAACACCCGACTGACAATATCACTAATCACTCGCATAGGAAGGAATATTTAGCGTACTGATGGGAATACTTGGTTTCTTCGTCATTCCATCATCGCTGCAAGACTCGAATTTCCTTAGTCTAAAGCAAAAAGAGTAAGACTGTCCCCCTTTCTCACTCCGCCACTGGCTGATTCCTTGCTGTAGTATTCTCGAGCAGCGACGAAAGAGAGACCGACCTTCCCTCTCCGTCGACGATAAGTTCAGCTTTAAAGAAGTTTTGCGCTCTGCGAAATCGCTCCACGTCGCAATCATCTTCTTTTCCTTCTTCTTCCTTGGCACCACTCTATTTGGCCTTGCGTTGTTCTTGCCGACAATCGTTGGGGAACTCGGCTTTAGTCCCAACAGGACGCAGCTGCTCAGTGTTGGGCCATTTGCAACCGCCTTCGCAGGTAAGCCCTGATTCTGTCCGCTTTGGCTCGTATGATAAACGTTGAACACTCATCAGTGACTCTCATCACCGCCTACCTATCCGATCGGTACAAATCTCGCGGGGTACCTATCGCCTTGATCTCCCTTTTGGCTGTTATAGGTTATGCTATATACCTCAGTAAGTGCCATATTGTGCCATTTTCTCTTTACCTGAAGCATGCTATCCAGTTTCGAACGACAAGCATGTAACATACGGGTCGCTTTATCTGATAGTACCAGGAGTATATGCCGTGGCTCCTATACTGGCTGCGTGGATGGCAAACAATTCCGAGCCGCACTACCGTCGTGCATCTAGTGTTGCATTCGGTTTTATGGCAGCGAACTTTGTGAGTGGATTGCGGTCTTTCCTTCTTCTACCTATAACTAAGTCTGCAACTCTAGGGTGGTATACTGAGCACTTGGAGTTTCCCGTCAAATGAAGCACCCCGTTACACCAAGACGACAATCATGAACTTGACCTTGTAAGCCCAGAAGCATCTGATCGATCTCAAAGTCTCACGCCCTTTTCCTTAGCTCCGCAATCATTGTCGTTGCGTCAATGGCTAACGTTCTGATACTGGACCTTAAAAATAAGCGGAAGGCACAGAAGAGAGCTGATATCTTGGCGCCTTATGGTGATGACGCCCAATCCACCGAGACAGCATGGAAAGAGCTTGGAGATCGGCACCCCGATTTCTGCTACACATTGTAGACTTCTAGATCTGAGCGGGTTGTTTCCTTTGTGAATCTGTATGGGCGACCTATGTAGGATTGATATTTGATGCATGGATATATTCTTCCACTGCCTTCTCCTTTCCTCGTGGAGGTAAAATTTGATCTCAAGTCTCCCGGGTGATGTACAGTCGTTGTAGCTTGTTTCCCTGCTAGCGATGTGCCACAGTGCATGGTTTCTTCCTCTTCGGCTGCTGATACATATACCCATTCGGATACGTGGTCTCAAAGCTTTTGAAGCTATAGGTACTCGAGAACAATCTGAGGGATATAGAGACTCGTGTTGGGAGAGTCTTACGGAAGGGATGCGAGAGGGAATTTGAGGCGCACCGTGGATGTCGACGAAACGCGTCCCGGCCCGGCCTCGTGCCGGAGGATGCCCGAGGCCTGCTGGAATTTTTCGCTTGCTCTTTCATCCTTTCACCATCCTCGCTTATGGCAGGAGATGCGCACACTATTACTGTCTGATTCCGATCCTGAACCGTCTTCCTTTTGCAGCATGTTCTTGCTTTGCATGATGTTAATTAATGCACGGGGAGGTCGGTGGCAGTGCAGACGTCAATGCTGTGCAGCCCCTATTTTGGGAAGCCACACTTGAACGCACCTTTCTCTCCACATTGGTTACATTACTTACCATCAACACCCATAAATATATAACCACTCTATTGTGCCGTATTGAATTCATTTTCCATCTTGTGACAAATACTGCAACTAAGACTGGATACAGACTCTCGACATTTACCTCCAGCACTCAATAGGTTGCTCTGAGGGGCAAAGCAACTTTATTCCTGACGGTTCAGGTCTTTGCTTTGGCTATTTGAAATCAGTCCACACCAATGACCAAGCTCAAGAACCATTATTAATGACTGCAGCTGCTAATGAGCCTTACCAAGCAGCGTAGGTCGACGACCGATGCGATTCATCAGCAAGCCCGTAGTTTGGCCGAGGCACGACGCTACTATAAGTACGAGGAAAGCAAAGCAGTAAAATCATATCCTCATCTGTTCTCATCTCTTTCTCCTTCAATCCAAGCATTAATACCTAGAGACTTCTTCATTCGAAATGTCGCCCACTACCACTTATCTCATTACCGGTGCCAACCGAGGTAAGCGCTGCCCAACATCGTGCGCACTGAACCTCAAGACTGATGTCGGATGAATACACAGGACTTGGGCTGGGATTAGCTGAAGCTTTCCTTGCACGCCCCAACGTCACCGTGATTGCAGCCGTCAGAAATCCATCCAGCTCTGAATCTGTGGCGAGCCTGAAAGCTCTACGTCTCGGCGCCGGGAGCAGGCTCATCTTCGTCAAAATCGACAGCCTGTCGGAGACCGACGCTGCCGCCGCAGTGAAGCAGCTCCAGACCGAGCATGGGATCTCCGCTCTCGATGTGGTCATCGCCAACTCGGGAATCGCCAACCAGATGGGACCTGCTATCGTGACGCCTATAGACGAAGTGCGCGCCCACTTCGAGGTGAACGCCGTCGGGCCCCTCGTGCTCTTTCAAGCCACGGCCGCGCTTCTCGAAGCCGCACAGGGCAAATTCTTTGTGATGTCGTCCGCGATGGGCAGCATCGGGGATATGGAACTGATGCCGGCGCCCAACACGGCTTATGGCTCGTCAAAGGCTGCCGTCAATTTCATCACAAGGAAGATCCACTTCGAGCATCCGAAGATCACTGCAGTCGCATTGACTCCAGGGTACGTGATCGCGCCTATTCTCCCAATCAGCTTGCTTACTTTATTCCGATCGTAGATGGGTGCAGACCGACATGGGCAACGGCGCCGCAGATATTCTTGGGGTTCCCAGGCCGACTTTGACTCTGAACGAGAGCATTACTGGGCTCGTGAATATCGTAAGTACCACTTGTACCACGATCTAACTTTGGAGTGGCTTGCTGACCGGTATTCAACAGATTGATAAAGCGAACAGGGCGGAGACCTCTGGCACTTTTGCCAGCTATGAGGGCCAAGCCTGGAAATGGTAGACTTTAACAAGGGGCTTGAGCTAGTCTTGTGTTTCGGAGAAATAAATTCGTCCTGAAATCTCATAATGATAAATGTTGTTACATCTAGACGCAGGCCAATATTAGTTAACGCACAATTCAAAGCACATCACATAAGACGGGAGCACCTTGTGTGTGATCAGCCTCTTATTCTATCACAACACCCAGGTCCGATTGCGGGAAAGCAGTAGATTTATGCTGCTCAACGGCTGCTGAGCATCGACGGGGGAATATTGACGATGAAGGCACCTCCCCTGCTCGCAATAAAGGCAAACTTCATAGTCGACTTGTCGGGCCAGAATATTGCCAAACGCGAGGATTTGATCATATGCTCAGGAATTTTGAATAGAAAATGTCCCGTTTGAGGGTGAAGGAACTCTCCACCTTGGTTCGCGTCGAGATGTCTCCTGAGGACATCTCCAGTCGCTGCGTCCCAGCTCACGGTATTCCCGTCATGGGAGCGAGCAGTGATTTCGGCCCCATCTGGAGAGAAGAATAAAGATTCGTACCGCTCAAGCCCTTTGGAAGTACGCTGAAGCAGCTGTATAGCTCCAGATTGAATGTCCCACACCTGCAGATGGAGAGCTTCGTCATTTTCTGAGACAGCGGCTATTTGAGTGCCGTCAGGAGAGAAGCAAATTGTGCGAGAGGAGTAATTGCGGGGCATGTCTCTGAACGGATAAAGAATAGGCGGCACCTGGGCGACTGAAAATGTGTCCCAAATGCGAATGTCTTCAATATGTCTCGCTGCTATTCGGCTGCCGTTTGGAGACAGCGCCCACATTGCAGGGTCTGGTTGGTCTCGATGGATGTCCACAAATGTTTGGAGCGTCGATGCAGGGCTGGCATTATATATGCCCACCGTCCGCCTCAAGTCCCGATGTCCCAGATCTGAATAGCATATCTCCTCACCCGAGATCGCGTCCCACAAGTGGACTGTTCTTGCCATCGAAGTGCTCATAACTCGAGTGCCTTCTGAATGGAAGGATAGTTGTTCGAGTATGACAGGTTGATTAGTGGAATCGTCTCGTGGGGCTGCCAGGTATTCAGAAACATGAGTCAAATCCCACATATGAATCAAGCCGTCTGTCTCTCCACCGGAGAGCACGTGAGTTCCGTCTGGCGAAAAGGCTACTGAATTGACGCCCCCGGCATGACATCGTGGAATGTAGAGGGTCTCCTCTCCGGAAACTGCATTCCACACGCGGATTGATTCATCCTCGGAACCAGACATAATAAGTGTGCCATCGCGAGAAAATGCTAGAGTTGAGACTCGCTTTGTATGACCACGCAGGGCTGGGCGCATTTCAGCACCGGAGTGTATGTCCAATATTCGGATGGCACCACTTGGCCATCCAGAGGCGGCTCGACTGCGGTCTGGCGAAAAGGCGATGGGCAGCCATCCACTCCACGCAGACTTCTCCCAATCATGCAGCTTCCTCTCTTCTTGCACGGATTTCTCTGGGAGTCTGTGGTTGAGCAATAGCTGTCCAGTACTCGCACTCCACACCCAGATGGCGGCTTCATTAGAGCCAGCAATGATCTTGGTATCGTCTGGGGAGAATGCCACAACGGTTGCATGATCGCCGCAGAGAGAGATATACGGCAGCAACTGGGCTCCGGATACCGAGTCCCACATGTATATCGAGCCATTTCCTGAGCTCGAGACAATCCTAGTTCCGTCCGCGGAGAAGGCCAGAGCGGTTATTTCTCCCACGTGCAATTCCGAATCAAGCCAAACCGCAGCACCAGAGGCCGCGTCACTTATATGGCACAGTTGCATTAGCGGAGCGGCGATGCGGCTCCCGTCTGGAGAGAAAGAAACCAATAGTTCATCACCCGAGGCGCCCGGTGCCATATGATCTCGGAGAAAAAGCATGTGTGCACCAGAGTTGGCATCGCAGACACGGATGCAGCCGTCGTCAGCTGCAGATACAATGCGGGTCCCATCCGGAGAGAAGGCTGCATATCGCCGCCCCAAAGTCCCAGGTGAATCGGTGATTGTCAAAAGCAATGGAGACCAGGAGCGGTCGGAGCGACCGGCGACCGTCACGGTGGGGAGTGAATCAGAGTCATGATACAGTTTGTAGATCGCCGATTTAACCGGCGAGAGTGGCAGCGCGGTCAAGTACACCAAGAGAGGGTGCTCTTCGATGGAAGGCCCAAACAGCTGCGAGAACCGCCAGGCGTCACGTACGAGCTCCACCAGCCTGCCATCACTCGGGAGAAAATTCTATCAAAGCCCTCAATTAAGACCATAAGTCTGCATACTGTTGTGAGTGCCGCTCACCGTCACCCATATGAGAAGTCTGGCCAGCATGGCCACCGTGTCCCTCGACCGCCGGAGCAGGCTCATCGCCTCAAACCACTGCAGCAGACGCTGCTCCATAAACCTCTTCAGGTGTGCCACCGCGCCCGCATCATGAGCACCCATAGTGCAGATGTGGTCCGGCCAGTACACGCACGCATACGCCACCGATTCGGGGAGCGCGACAGCAACATCCGGCCAGCGCATGCGCGCCGTGAGCGTCAGCGCGCACATGTTGCGCGTGAGCGTGCGCTGGAGGTGGCGCAGGCACTGCAGTGCGAGCGCGGCGTTGTGCGCGGCGCGGGAGACGCATGCCTCTGCGCGGAGGCACCGCCGGATGTCGGTCAGGAAGTCGGCGAATGAGGGGTGGATGGCGCGGACCTGCGGCGCGGCGGTGAGGACCGCGCCGAGCCGGTGGACGAGGTGGGCGCACGACTGCCAGTCTTCGTCCGAGTTTGCGCCATGGCCATTGCCCGTTAAGTCGTCTATCGCCGCGGTAGAGAGCGGCACGCGCGCTACGACGACGACACCCAGGATGGCCTGGAAGTCGTCCACGAAAGCAGGTTCGTCCCAGTCCCCGCACGCCATCAGCGCTGTGCGATAGAGCGCATCGATGGCCGACTCGGCGCCGGACGCTGGGCCGCCCTCCAGCAGTATCTTCAGCTGCCTCTTGGGATGGTACCCGTCGATGAAGTTCGCGGCGGTTGACGCCCAGACGAACAGACCGTTGGTGCGCTCGATCAGGCGTTGGATGGTGGCTTCGTCGGGCCAGCCGACTAGGCGCCGCTTCTGCGCTATGCGGGCCAGCTGGTGGCGGAGGTACGCGGAGATGTCGTCCAGAGTTGCTGGGGAGCTCAGGTCCAAGGCTAGCTGGTGCACGCGCGGTAGTTCGCCGAGCACAAAATCTATATCAGGCTCTTTGCGACTGGCGATGATCAGGCGGATATGGGCA
Organism: Athelia sp. TMB; assembly: GCA_014898675.1. Classification (NCBI taxonomy): domain Eukaryota; kingdom Fungi; phylum Basidiomycota; class Agaricomycetes; order Atheliales; family Atheliaceae; genus Athelia; species Athelia sp. TMB. The sequence goes on along the minus strand of JACXVL010000044.1, from coordinate 241,521 downwards.
GCCAGGTTGGGGATGTCCTCGACCAGGAGTTTGAGAATCGACTCTCGCGTGTCCGGCGTGCCGCATTCATCGAGCGCGTCGATGACGACGATAATGCAAGCGCCGCCTGCGACTTCTTCGAAGAGCGCTTGGAGGGGCGCGAGCAGTATCTGAAATTGGTACGGAAGCGGAGACGACAAGAGCGACGGATGCTTGACGAAGGATTCCGAAATGGATGTTCCAAACCGAGGGTCGACCACTCCTATCTGGAAGGCCAGTGTGCGCACGAAGAGCTCGGGGTCCCGTCTCTCGTCGATGCCGCGGTCGAAGGCGAGGAACGCGCCGAGCTGGTGGCGCTCGCGGTAGTGCTGCGCCAGCGTAGCGGCTATGGTGCTCTTCCCGGAGCCCGCGAGGCCGTGCAGCCACAGCACGTTCTGCGCGCACGCGGGATCCTCGGCCCAGTCGTGGATGAGCTGCAGCACGTCCACGCGGGTGTGGGGGAGGCACAGGGGCCGATTTGGTGCGTCCATGCTGGCGGGCTTCAGCTGGCGGTGCAGATGCTCGTTCAGTTCTTTAATTGAACAACCAGCGTTAGTTTTAGGTCGCCGCTGGTACGCGGCTGGACTCGCCTTGCCTGGTGATATTGGTGTTGACGATGTAATCGCCTTGGATTAGGTGGCCGTTTATGTTGTTTACTGCGCCTCCAGAGATGCTGCCTGTATACCACACCTTCACGGATGGCAGCACTGCGATCAGGGCTCAGGGGAGTCGAGTCTGCTCTGAATCACGTACTGGGCCTGGCGCCGCACTGGAGACGCAGAGAGCCTGATGCTCCATCGTTTTTGAGTGCCGCAATGTCCGCGAATTTTGAGTATGTTGCTGGTTAGATAGGTGTCGAAGCCTCGAAGCGCCAGTGGGCAGTCAAGAGGGCGAGAGCAGAGGACTCCTGATAAATATAGGCGCCCATTCCAGCTCACGCCATTGACACGGCTACTAACACCGGCCCACAATTGACCACCTTTTGACAATTCGGAACTGTGAGCTCAAATCAACACTCAACCAGGCCAATCTTTTCAATTGTTCGACATAGGACTATGTATGGCACATTAATGAGTGTGTAATTTTTATCAATTTATATAGCCCGCATAGGGTCACGATTCAGTCACGATTCAGAAGCATGGCGAGATTTAGGCGCGTTTTGGATGCCTCATTCGAATACATGACATCAAAGCTGTTGGTGCTATAAATATTTGAGGCAATCCACTTCTTATAAATCCTCATATTGAGAGAGCCGTAGATGATTGGGAGCGTCTGGCAAGTAAACGGAAGGGGTGCGAGCGAGGATTTTGGGCGCGCCACATGGATGTTGGCGAAACGTGCCCCGGCCCGGCTTCGTGCCGACGGATGCAGCCTTCTGGAATTTTTCGCTTGCTCTCGAATTTCATCCTCTTTCATCTCCATTCGTTGTAATTATACTCGATCAATGCGCGATTGCGACTGCTATGCACATCTGATACTAAATGTTCCATGCGAGCTGCCAGAGACCGAGGACACCGTGCTACCTGGTAGTCGCTCTTACAATCGATTCATTGAACTATACAAGGCAATATACTAAAGTCTAGCGTGCATCACGTTGATTGGATGGCTTCGAACTATTCAATTTTATGGCCCCGGCTATGTCGTATCAGGCCAGAACGTGTCTACATTCCCGAGCAACGCGCTGGTGCTCGGAAGGGTGAGTTCTGTTCCTCGTTCCCCCTGCCCTGCCCAACCTATCTTCACGCCCAGATAACATACATACAGATTGTAATTTGGGCACCTGACAGATTCTCAAGTCTGGCAGGTCAAGGCTTAAGCTTCCCTTGTTACGACACCCTTCTCTCCTTCGCTCCCTTCTAACTTGTTCCCCGTCACAATTGCCAATCCCCCAGATCCAACCCCTCGAGAGCCTCGTGCTACGTGCGGCCTATATAAGCGAGCAACTATGGCGCAAAATCAGGCCCAGAACAGTTGCCCGCAGGACCATGCCCAGTACCAGCCGCAGCGCACCACCGATGGCTAGCCCCGCACTGCCTTTCTCCCGCTCCACGCAGCAGCAGCCCAGGCCCATATACACCGACCCCTTCGCCGGAGCCAGGACGCCCAACCCGCACGCCCTCTCCTCGCTCGCACCCTCGCCCGCCAAGCGGCTCCTCGCGCGCCTCAAACGCCCGAGCCTGCCGAATCTGCACCTGCCGCGCAAGATGAGCGCGTCCTCCACGCTCTCCGCGTGCTCCTCCGCGTCCGCCAAGTCGCACGGCTCGCTCTCGAAGCGTGATATCTCGCTGCCGTCCCTGCGACGCGACGACGACGCGATCTTTGCCTTCGAGGCGCCGCGGCGGGCGCCGTTCCCGCCGGGGGGCGATGGCGCCGAGTCAGACGACCCGTGTTCCAGCGAATCGCCGCCCTCTCCACCTTCGGCTCACGAGCTCGAAGACGTGAGCGAGGACGCCCCCGCCCCCTACCGCGTCGACGTACGTGCGCTCTGTTACTTCTTCTCCTTCCGTACGTCGTCTCTCCTTCGACTGCAGCTTACCCCTCTCATTCGTTCTCAGTGCGCGAAGGGAACGGCGACACCCCGCCCGCGCCCGCCCCAGTCGAGGATCCCGATTCCGACGGAGCAGAAGCGGTCCTCGGGGGAGACGAGAGCGCGTCCATCGACCACCCTCCCCGTAAGCCCCTCACCAGCGCAACCCCCGACCAAACTGACTTCCGACCCCAGACTTACCCGCGCGGCTCCCAGCCCGCCTCCGCGCACCCGCACCCGCAGCCCGGCCCTTCCTGTACACCCCGCCGCACGTCCCCGCCCCCTCCCGCACGCTCCGGCGGGCGGGGCGCATACGTGTGGATCCCGGCGCACCCCTACGCGTGCGCAGCGCCGCTGCCGGGGATGTATGCGCCGGGCCTGGATGTGGATACGGCGCGCCCGCCCGCTATGGATGGACATGAGGTGGGAGAGAGAGCTGCGGGCGCGGGGGAGGAGTGGGAGAAGTGGCGGCTGAATGCGGGGCGGCTGCGCGCGAAGGAGCAGGGGCGGCTCGCGAGGATGTGGGCGCGCCTCCGCTGCTCCCCTGCTGCCACCCCCGACGACGGAGCGTCATTGCCCGCCCCGCTTCCCCGGCATACAAAGACGAAAGCAAAAACGCCGAAGTTCGACGTTGATGATAAGCTGCGGCGCCCGTCTTTCATGGACCTTGCTCCCACGCGCAACTCGCTCGCGCAGACACTCGCTCTCTCCTTCGTTCACCACAAGGTCCACTCGTCCAGGGTATCCAGACCTCCGCCGCCCCGCTCCCCAACGAGCCCGCTGAGCCGAACGAGCTGCGCGAGCACAGTCTTCTCTGACTGCGGCCAGGAGCCGGGGACGCCGCTCACGCCCGCAAGCTTTGCCACCTCCGTCCCGCCCGCGTCGTCATACCCTGTGCTCATTGCGAGGGACTATGCCTTTCCCTCAACACCGACCTCCCCAACATCGTCGTGGTCCAGCGCGGACGGTGCGACCCTGGTGTCAGCGGAGGAAGAGGAGGACTGGACGCTCGCGCTCGACCTCGCGCTGAGCACGGGCATGCTCATCGGCGCGCCGCGCGGGGTGGTGCCTCCTGCGCTTGCACACTATACCTCCTCGTCCTCCGGCTTGCAGCACACGACGTCGCGTGGGCAGCCGTAATCCTTCTCATGATTGAACTCATTGAATTTAGCTGGCAGCCATTGGCGATCTACCCCCTTCCCATCCCTCGCTCGTTTTCTCAACATCCTTGTCATGCGCAGACCTACACATTCATTCTCTTCTCGCGCATTCTGCTCCCTCCTTTGCATTCTCGCTTCTCATGGATTGCATAGTGGTATCACTTCCGTGTAGGGCTAGTTGTACTGTGTCTTCCCTCGCTGAGTCCGTGGTTTTTAGTAGCACACCTTCTGTACCCCTCTTGGCGCTGCGCCACCGTTCATTTCCATCAGTTCATTGTATCATCGTAACATATGAGATATTTCATTTAGTGGTTTAGAGGTAGAGTCCACAGGAAGGTGCATTGAGGGTATTCATGGGAATGAGACTCGGAATCGCGCAGCACAAAACGAGAGAACTGCAGTGATATGAACATTTCGTCGCCTTCCTCGGCCAATCGAAAGTGCCAGTCATCCCCTGACGCATGCTTCTAATGGATGCATTGCAGCTATTATAGTAATTTTCTCGGTCAGAACTGGCCAAGAACTCATGGCGATGAAACGGGCGTGAGTCCGCCGGGCCTTTTCCGCATCCGGTAACCGCCCCCCTCGATTCGGTCAGCCCCTGTCTGGACCCGTTCCGACTCGCCGAGTCCACGACCATTTTTCTCGATTTTTCTTTCATCAGTCATCTCTAAATTACACACTACGTGACAAGTTCTCGATCATGTCAAACTCTCAGACGCGTCCTCGACTAGGGCCACCCCCCTGTCCTCTTTGTCATCTGCTGTTATCCCTACGACAATACCTGGTCCTGCTAGTCAGAATGTCACAGCAATCATCCGTAAAACTATCTACAAGTCCCCTGTTTCTCATCTACCACCCCATTGTAGCAACAACTGCACTATGTCCCTGTAACCCCGATCTTTCGCAATCTGTAACGCATTCGCTCCTTGTGACCACAAATCTACGTCGCTGTTGAGCAGCAGTCGCACAACCGTGACATCACCATACTTGCATGCATTTTGCAGCGCACTCCTACCCTCTCCGGGCCCATCAAACTGCGCTCCCTTTTCCAGAAGCAGTCGCATCGCCCCACCGCGGCAATACCGCCCATAGCGCCCATAGAAGGATGCTGCATAAGACAGCGCCGTTCCACCCTTTCCCGATGCATTGACCTCTGCACCATGTTCAAGCAGCTGTCCGATGACGTCGACATGGCTATTTTCGGATGCTGCCTGGAGCGCAGTTTTACCCTTTCCTGACACATTGACGTCTGCGCCGTGCACGAGCAGCAGTCGGACGACGTCAGTATATCCACAGCCAGATGCCCTCTGCAGCGCTGGTCCGGTCTCTCCTGATGCATTGACGTCCGCGTCGTGCGCGAGCAGCAGTCGGACGATGCCAATATAGCCATTGTGCCATGCTGTTTGTAGCGATGTTCCACCCTCTCCTGATGCATTGATGTTCGCGTCGTGCATGAGGAGCAGTCGCACAACATCACTGCGGCCGCCCCAGCCCGAGGATGCCACATGCAGCAATGTTCCATCCTTGCCTAAAGCATTGATGTCCGCCCCGCGCTCGAGCAACAGTTTCACAGTCTCAGCGTGGCCATTTTCAAATGCTGCATGCAGCGCTGTTTCACCCGCTCCTAATGCATTGATGTCCGCGCCATGCTCGAGCAGCAGTCGGACGACCTCAGTATATCCACAGCCAGATGCCCTCTGCAGCGCTGGTTCGTCCTCTCCTGATGCATTGACGTCCGCGCCGTGCGAGAGCAGGAAGCGCACGGTTTCAATATGGCCACGAAGACATGCCGCTGTCAATGGATTCGTGCCATAACCCCCAACTGCGTTCACTTTTGCACCGTGTTCCAGAAGTATACATGAAATCCTACTATGGCCGTAGTATGATGCCGCTTGCAGTGCATTACCATAGGCTCCCCCTCGTGCGTGGACATCTTCGCCGATATTTAACAGTTCCACGACTAGCTCCTCTAGGCCATATGACGAAGCATAGTATAATGGCGGAGCAATGTCTTCACACATTTTTGTGTAATTTATGTAGCTATGGTTTATGCCAACCCAGGAATCTGGATCGTGCAAGCGAACCCAGTTTGCTAAGGCACTGCTTCCAGGTGAGAAAAGACGGATCAGTAGTTGCCAGACGAAGAGTTTGTCGGTGTGACCCGATTTCACGTGCGATGTACAGTGACGGGCTGCGTAGAATGCTAGAGGGAAAGAGCGATGTATGGATTCATTGGCCAACAAGACATCTCCCAGCCGTAGAAGGTAGCATAGGCATGTCGCAGCCATGGTTGAATGGGCCAATGCCTCATTGACACTAAAAGTAGCCGCCGCCCCATGTTGGATGCGCTCTGAGACGAGGTACTCCTTGACGGACAGGTGCGCTAGTTTGACGATACCTAAATAAACGTTTAAGCTGTATTTTTAGAAGGCCTTTCTCCCGTAGGATGTACCTTGACTTTCGGAGTGGTGAGATGCAGGATAACTACTTGTGTACTCTGTAATCTCCATCAGCAAACACAGATCATTCTTTTCCGTTGGGAATTTACCTTCTCCAGTGGGAAGGAAAGTAACAAAACCGGTACAGAAAGCGAGAATATCGGTTGGGGAGAAATACTGGAGGTCTGCATTATATGCCGGTATGTCATTCGACATCGAGAAATCGACCGTAACAACTTCTGCGAGTTCTTCAATCGTCAGAGGGCGGGCCGAAAATGCAAGCCAAATAAGTATTTGTTTTAGGTCGCGTGGATGGGTGTTGCATGAAAGACTTCTTTCGTACATGCCGCTCAGATCCTTGGGCAATGCTCGCAGCTGGACATCGTCATCGTGAGGATTGCGGCATTTCATCAACTCTGCTATCTGGAAAGCGACCCATCGAAACCTAGTCATCATCAGCGCAATCATTATGGCTCTTGGGAGCAGTTTGTCACATACATTCCATCTGCACCGTTCATCAATGCTTGTTTCACTCGCGCTCGAATTTCCGCAGTCCATTTGACCACTGTGTTGATCATCGCATCCACGTAGCTTTCAATGTCCCTACTGGTAGCTCTTCCGGAGAGCGAGATGCGCTGGAATAACGTAATATCGTCGAATTGGTCTGAGATATCCTGCTCCCATCGACTGGAAAGCAAAAGATGCAGTTGACTGCTCCTCTCTGTCAATGTCTCATGAATCCAAGTGAGCAACTTTGACCTCTCAATGCACTCGTCCAGTGCATCTATGATGATATACGTGCGCTCGAAACCTTCGACGATTTTTCGGAGGGTAAGCTGCAAGGACGTCAAAGTTGGTTGCTCATGCAAGTGGCCGCGGCCATACATGTCCATCAACGCCGCAGGGATACCACCAGCCTGGTGCGACAGCTGTTGGATTATCGAACGAAGCATTTTATGATGCAAAGATTGTTCCGTTTCGCCATTTCTGCCGTCGAAGAAAAAGTACGCGCAGGAATATCCAGATTTGGCCAGGCAAGCCCGACGAGTGCCTTCAATGATGGTTGAGCTGCAGGTGTAATTTTAGTCGTGGGGCACCGCCTTGGGTGATCGGTGTACTCTCACCAGATGATCGTTTTGCCACATCCCGCTGCGTAAAGCAATGGTCAGCACTTCGTCGGATAACATAGCATTCTGCTTACGAGATCCGTAGATCCACAGCGCTGAACCTGGTGTTTCTTTCCAACGAATGAACTGTTCTCCTTCGATGAGCCAAGCCCCTGTCGTGGGGTGATGCTTCTCCCTCGCAGCGTTATAGTTTCCCGAGGTGTCAGGTGCACTCAGCCATCGATAGATTTCTTTCTCTAAAGCGGCGTCTTTCGGCTGATTAAATGAGTTATGGAAGAACTGGACATGAATCACCTTCCTCTGGGCTCGTCACATACATATTTTGGATGAGATCACCATTGATGTTATGAACCTGGGATTGCCCAGATGCGTTCGTGTTGAAGACCTAGCAGTACGTCAGCAGCTCAAGCGTATGATTGAATCGACGAAGTAGCATGCGCACTGTAGGGGCAGGGAGCATCGATGGTAGGCTGTTCTTTGTGGAAGTATGGCGGTAAGGGCCAGTGGTGTGCGGGCTCTACAGCATTCAGAAGCTCTGGCCTCATGGCAGCCGGATCATTCCTGGGCGTCAAGTATCCTACTTGAATATTTTGAGAAAACATTCTGCTGGCGAATAGGTGGTGACTTGAGGACTGCGGGGCGCTGGCAACGGAAGAAAGGAAAGACACATCTATTCACATTGATATGATGCAGTTAAGCGTATACACAAACTTCTGAAAGCGTGTTCTCCGAGACAGATATGGATGAAAAGAGTATACGAAGAACGCTCGCGGAAGCAAGAAGCCACACTGCAGAAGTTTGGATCCATCAGCACTAGATACGACGCAAGAAGGTGGAAAAGGAATTATGCCTACCAATGCGGATAATGCCCCAACCCTTCTCTTGAATTCGGCCCCTTAGACATCATCATTTATCGCTTGACCCAATCCGACCTCGCATACTCATATCCCCCACCACAAACAACAGTAAAAGACAAGAAAGACTGCATATTCTGATAAAGTCGTCGCACTCCATGTTGAGCTCGAATGCCCATCCCTGTTGTAGGGGTTGGCCGTCTTCACAAGAAAACAACGCATAGCAGGACCTCCACAAGTGCATATCGGGAATGGGCTATCCGTCCGCAGCTTTGGTGGTAAGGTGTCTTGGCCGAAGGGAGGTGCGAGTTTTGCGCCTGCGCTGGCGCGGGTTGGTCGCGGGTAATGGCGATGCGGCAGGAGTGTGACAAGCTCGTCGGCACAGAATTTGACCCGATCTTGCCATCGTACTGCCGTGAACGTGTTGTAAGAGCACTTGCAGAAGGGCTTTGCGATAGGCGGCGGCACTAATATTTGGACAGTTGATTTGCTTGCATTTGCGTCTCCTGCCGTCTTCGCGGAGTGTCGACCTTCCCAGGCTCAGTTCACACGATCCGTCCTGAATAACACTGTTGGAAAGGAAGCTTAGCGTCAAGTGAGCACTGAGACTAAATAACCATGGCAGTGTGGATGGGAATTGCAGATAAGTGAACGAAAGAGGTATGGGATGGAAGTAGAAAGGAAGCAGGAAGGGAATACGTACCATCACGGTGTACCAAGTGACTGCGACTGATATGTCTGCGCACGCTTCGGACACGGAAATGGCTGATTAAGGTCATTTCAGCTATATATGTTGCTTTGAGATGGTCCAAGCATGCTAAACAAATAGTCAAAGAAGTCTTATCAGCTCGATGCCTTCTCAGTTTATAAGGATGAGCAGAAGAACGCTAGAGAAAATTTTGGCAGGCAGAATGTACTGACCATGTACGGCGAACGGATCTGACAAGCTCACTTGATAGTCTTGCATAAGGCCGTAGAAACCCAACCAATATTCCACCTCCACCATTGATTCGCGTTGTATTCTTGTCCTTGAGCAAATCGTCGAATCTGGGGTGCATGTTCAGGTGCGTAGGCGGAGAGCGCTGTGTTGGGTCGGCAGAATGCGGACACTTTCCGACAGAACAAAGGGGTTGCCAGAATGCATTCAATCCTTATTCGTGGAGAATAGTAGGAAGCGAGGGCGATGAGGTCCCTAAGGACTGAGTAGTTGAGTGTGCCTTAGTCGGCTGAGGCCCAGTCCGGACAAGCTTCTTGCATAGGTTGCTCAGAATTTGATCTCAGACAAGCCGTCTCAATTTAGAGAGAGTAAGAAGAGGTAAAATGATGGAAAAACAGATGATTTATATTTTGAGTGGTGTTAGGATAGGTGGTGGAATTTGAACGGCGCGCCCAAAGGCGCCCAAAGGCTGGCGCAATTGCCTCTCATTGCCCCCGACGGTTTCCCAGATCCCGGCATCAACGATGAGCTCGAGAGCTTTGGCGGAGGCGAAAGCGCAGCAGACGCCAATCATTATCGATATGTATCATCGAGCTCTCATCTAGTACAACATCTGTGCTGCTCTCCCGATCCTCGAACGCGCCCTCGCCAGTACCCAGAGTGTTCAAGCTTCGAGTGCGACGGCCCCAGAACAAGAAACGAAGGGTGACATGTGGATCTCAGACCACCTGTATGCGTGCGCGTCGGCGCTGGCCCCCGCCAGCGAGGCGAGGATGTTGCTGGGCGAAATACTTCCTGGTGCCCGCTGCCGTGTGAGGTGCTGCGAGGTCTGCCGGGGTCGTGAGTGAGCATGGGCGGTCTCCCGCTACGCGTGGGGCCAACCATGGATGTCGGTGGGCCACGAAGCTCGGTGGTGCCCCCCCTGGAACTGAGTGCGAGAAGTGGTTGAGTCCACCACAGACGTGCAGTGCGGGGCAGAAGCAGAAGCGCAGCGTCGTGACAGCGAATGGGAACGGACAGCTGATGAAGCTCTGGACGCGTTTCCTCTCCTTCTTTGACCCCGCGAAAATGGCACAGGCTGCATCGACGCCCCACCTTCATCCCACCGCAAGGGCAAAGGCCTAAACCTCAAGCACCCCCAGGACGGCGATATGCAGCGCACATCCTCCATGGATTTTGCCCTCCGCGCCCTCTCCCTCCGCACAGGCCGCAAGACTCGCTCTAGCAAGCATCTCGTAGTCCCCACCACGCGCGTCGTCCTTGCCCAGAGGATCAATTCTCTTTCGTCCCCATCGCCCTGTTCCACGGTGAGCGCACTGAGGCCCGTGACCCGCACGAGCCGCACGATCTCATTGCTCACTGGCGTTATGGGCAGACCGTACATCCCTCTTCTCGCCCTGACAACTGCATGGTGACCTTGTAATTCTATCTTTTTGCAATCTATAATGCCTCTGCTCCGTCTGAACACAAATCTACGCGATATAATTCCAGCCGCAGTTGAATAATTTAAGCTCACATGCGTATTGCAGAGCCTGTTCATTTTCTCCTGGAGCATCGAACTGCGCACCATGCTCCAGCAGTAGTCGCATGACGAGAGTGCAGCCATATTCGCAGTGGGATGCTGCATTTAGCGCTGTTCCATACTCTCCTGGTGCATTGACGTCCGCACCGTGCTCAAGCAGCAATCGCACGATGTCAGTGCGGCTAACCAAGGATGCAGCTTGCAGCGCTGTGCCACCTTCTCCTAGTGCATTGACGTCCACACCGTGCTCGAGCAACGATCGCACGACATCGGTGTGGCCACCCCAGGATGCGGCTTGCAGCGCCGTTTCGGCCTCTTCCGGTGCATTGACGTCTGCGCCGTGCTCAAGAAGCAGTCGCACAATGTCAGTGTGGCCGCCTCGAGATGCGGCTTGCAGCGCTGTTCTACCCTGTAGTGATTCATTGACGTCTGCGCCGTGTTGGAGCAGCAGTTGCGCGATGTCGATGTGGCCTTTCCTGGATGCCGCTCGCAGCGCCGTTTCGCCCTGTCCTATGGCATTAATGGCTGCGCCGTGCTCGAGCAGCAGTTGCACGACATCGGGGTGGCCGCATAAGGATGCTGTATACAGTGCGGCTCTACCCTTTCCTAGTGCATTGACCTGGGCGCCATGCTCTAGCAGTATACGAGCAACCCCACTGTGGCCATGGTGTGACGCTGCCTGCAGTGCATTGCCATGTGCTCCTCCTCGCGCTTGAACGTCTTCTCCGGTGGTTAACAGTTCTAATACTAGCTGCTCCAGCCCATACGACGAAGCATAGTATAACGGCGGAGCGATATCTTCGGTTCGTTGTGTGTAGTGTGTGCGATCCCAGGAATCTTTGACATCCGCATCTTCCAACCGAACCCAGTTTGCTAATGCATTGCTCCCAGGTGAGAAAATGCGGGTCAGCAGTGGCCAGACAGGGAATTTATCTTCTTGTCCCAATTTCACATGTAGTATGCAGTGACTTGCTGCATATCGGGCTAGAGGGAAAGACTGAAGGGCGGATTCACCGACCAATAAGAGATCTCCAAGACGCAGCAGGTAGCTTAGGCATGTCGCAGCGATTTTCGAATGGGCTAATGCTTCGTTGACGCTAAAGGTAGACGCCGCACCGTGTTGGATACGCTCTGAGACGAGGTAGTCCTTGACAGACATGTGCGCTAATTTGACAGTGCCTAATTAAACGTCAATACTGCGTTTCTGGGATGCCTTTCTCTGGTAGAATGTACCTTGCAGGTGCCGAAGCTTCTCAGAGCGGTCAGATTCAAGATCATTGATGTTCTCACTTGGGCAGTCTGAAGTTAATCAGCACCTAAACGGAGCTGATTTCTCTATCATAGAAACTTACCCTTGCCAGCGGGGAGGAACGTCACAAAACCAGTGCAGAAAACGAGAACATCAGTTGGAGAAAAGTACCGGAGGTCTGCATTATAAGTTGGTAGGTCGTTGGATGCCGAGAAGTCGATGGTAACAACTTCTGCAATTTCTGAAATGCTCAGAGGGCGAGCAGAAAATGCAAGCCAAACAAGGATTTGTCTGAGCTCATGTGGATGAGTGCTGCATGATAGGCTTCTTTCGTACATACCGCTCAGGTCCTTGGGCAACTCTCGTAGCTGGACATCAACGTCAAGAGGATTGCGGCACTTCATGAGCTCTGCTATCTGGAAAGCGACCCATCGAAACCTGGTCAAATATCAGCGCAGTCGTTAAAACTCTCGAGAGCAATTTATTACGCACATCCCATCCGCACCATTCATTAATGCTTGTTTCACTCGCGCACGAATCTCCGCAGTCCATTTGATTACTTTGCATAGCATCGCATCCACGTAGCTTTCAATGTCTTTAGTTGCGGCTTTCCCGGAGAGCAAGATGCGTGGGAACGAAGGAATGGCGTCGAATTGGTTCAAGATATCTTGCTCCCATCGACTGGAAAGCAAAAGATGCAGCCGACTACTCCTCTCGCGCAATATTTGTTCAATCCAGGCCACCAGCTTTGGCCTATCGACGCACTCATCTAGCGCATCTATGACGATGTACGTGTGCTCAAAAATCTCGATGATGTGCCGGAGGGTAAGTTGCAAGGACTTCAAAGTTGGTTGTTCATGGCCGCCGCCGTACATCTTCACCAATGCCGCAGGGACACTACCAGCCTGGTGCGACAGCTGTCGGATGATTGAACGAAGCATTTTGTGGTGTAATGATTGTTCTGTTTCGCCATTTCTGCTGTCGAAGAAAAAGTACGAGCAGGAACACTGTGATCTCGATAAGCAGTCCCGACGAATGCTTTCGATGATGGTTGAGCTGCAGGCGCAATTGAAGTTATGGGGTATTGCCTTGAGACGATTGGTGTAATCTCACCAGATGATCGTTTTGCCACATCCCGCTGCGCAAACCAATTGGTGAGTGTTTTGCCAGACAATATAGCGTCCAATTTACGAGTTCCGTAGATCCACAATGCTGAACCAGGTGTTTCTTTCCAGCGAACGAATTGTTCTCCCTCGATGAGCCAAGCTCCCGTCGTGGCGTGGTGTTTCTCCCTCGCAGCATTATAATTCCCCGAGGTGTCCGGTGCAGCCAGCCATCGATAGATATGTTCTTCTTTCTCTAGAATCATGCCGATCGCCTCGGTATATGACATTTGTAAGAACTAGATGCCAAGTACCTTGATCTGGGTTCGCCGCAAACACATTTTGGATGAAATCACCATTGATGTTGTAAATATGAGATTGCCCAGATGCGTTCGTGTTGAAGACCTGGTATTTTGTAGTCAGATCAAGCACATCACAGAATCAATGAAGCAGTATGCGCACCGCGCCAGCAGGGGGCATGGATGATGAATAGTTCTTTAGAGTCAGAGCAAAGATCAGTGATAATGACCTCGGTGACCTAACGGTGACCAGTGTTTTTTTTTTTTTTTTGCGGAGCCAAAGCCATTTATTTGTATCTAGTTACACACACAACAAAAAAACGACATTTGTAAGCTGGGGAGAAGGCCTAGATGGGCCTATGAAAAGAAGAACCGCACGGGGGAATGCATTTACGCACGTCTGTGTTGCAGACAGTGTGGAGACTCAAGCGAGCGGGTCATGTTTACGTAGGAGGGTCATGCCCGGAATGGACTCTCCTACGGACATGCTTACTCGTACTACCCACTAAAACCTCGCGGACTTTCGTCCAATCTTCTGGTAGTTCCTTCTCGTTCATCAGCGTGTTTTTCCACGTGCTGATTACTTTGGATTTCGGGATCGCTTTTGTTTCAAACTTGGGGTCTGTCATTGCTTTATCTAGGTCTAATCTCTGGTTTATTGTTCGTGTCCACGTATTTTCGGTCTCGTTTACTGTCGGCCATTTCTCTTTGTCTGGTTCTCCAAATCGCTTGTTTCGCATTCTCCATATAAGGTGTGCTGATTCGGTTATTATGATTCTGTATAGTCTACTGGCCCCCCGTATGCCTTTGCCTTCGTCATCTTTAATTTCGGCTAGTGTGCATGCCAGGATGTGGCCTATATTCCTCAGTTCGGGCCATTTCTTCGCTTTTTTCTCCCAGAGATTCTTTGCTAGGTCCCATACTGCTTCTCTGCTTGGGTCATCACATTCGAGCAGTATATGTTCCATGCTTTCTTCCTCACCGCAGACTTGGCACTTTTCTCTGTGTTCCCATCCGGGGATGTTTCTCCAGTATTGGCCTATCTTATATGATCTATGCATTGTCTTCCATAGGTACGTTCTCACGGTTCTTCTTACGTCTTTATTTACTATCGATTTCCATATCCTTTCGTCGTTTGGTGTGTATCCGAAGTTATCTTTGACAGCGTGTCTGGTCATGTCTAGTGTTGCAATCGTGCCATTTCTTCGTGGTAGGTCTTTTTTCTCTATCAGCGCTTTGTATGCTAATGCTTGTGTTATTGTCGATAGTTGAGCGCCTGCCACATCGAATTGATCTTTGATTGCTAGGTTGATGCCATCTTGGTGTGCTTTGTCTGCTCCTGCTCCGGCTAGCTTGTCGGCTCCCTCGTTTCCTACTATCCCGCTGTGCCCTTTAACCCACTTGAATCTGGTTTCTGATCCTCTTTCTCTCAGTTTTGCTACTACCGCTTTTATCAGGTCGGCGTTCTTTATTCCAATATATCCGTTTCTTTCCCATTCTTCCTGGTATTCTGTCAATGCTTCTATCACGTATTTTGAGTCAGTATATATTCTTAGGGGTGCGTATGGCGACACGTCTTCCAGTAGGTATAGGATCGCCGCCATTTCTCCCACCTGGTTTGATTGGTCTTCTCCAGGGACTCGTATGGACTTGTTTCCTGGGTGGTTTTCTCCTATCCATATCCCTACTCCTGTTCTCGGTCCCTTCTCTCCGTCAGCTTTATATGATCCATCTGTGTAGACCTTTATCTCTGGCTCGTTGAATCTCGGTTCTATTCTCCTCGCGGGTACTTTGCACTGTTCGTCTCCGTTCCCAAATATCCTAATGTAGTCTCTTATGTGTTTGCTTTTCGGTATCGCCGGGTCAAAGGTGATGTAATCATTATTTTCTTTTGCTGCTACGTTAATCGCTTTTCGTGTGGGGGTCAGTTCTAGGTTGTCGACTGGATCTGGGTCGTCGGGTCTCCAGGTCGGGTTGATATTTTCTAACAGTTCTTGTGCTTGCGTGCAGCATTGGTTTGGTGTTGCGCAGCCGCTTTGTCTATCTCTTTTGCAGTATTTGCATGCGCAGTTTCTTCTATTTCTGTGAAGGTGTCCCTGCGTGTTGTCTCTGAGTCTCTTTGTTATTTTGGTTAGGTGTTTTACTCTTCTCGTTCTGTGTTTTTTTTTCAGGCAATCGACCGTGACTCTCATGTGGAGTTTGCTCGATATTTGTGTTGCTCTCGGGTGGTACCATGCTGGGACTTCGAGTTTCGCTTTCTCGGAGACCTTGATTGCTTCCAGATTCACATTGTTTTTTTTCTCCTGCTCTCATCATTCTTATCAGGCATGCGTCGAGCTTTGTGCTTGGGTGCTGTCTTGTTCTTGGTTTCCAGGTCTGAATGAACGCGTTTATTAGTGCTCCCTCTGTTGTTCGGTCGATGTTCGCTTGCGATGAGGGGGCCGATTCTTCTATCAGTACGTCGGCGATGTAGGCCCACAGCGGCCTATCTTTTCCAAAGTGGAGGTATTTTTTTAACCACATTATGTCTACCGCTTCATTTCTACTTATGATATCTAGTAGTCCGAGGCCTCCTTCTTCTACTGGTTTGTGCAGGGTTTCTAGTCCTATTGGCGCTTTCTTTCCGTCCCATATAAATTCGCGGATCAGTTTAGTGGTGAGTATTTCTATTTCTTTTGGCATACCTTGTACTGTGGTCAGGTACTGCGTCATTCCTCCAACGATCATTTGTACGATATGCTTTTTTCCTCTTAGCGTTGGGTTGCCTCGGCTCCATCTGTCTAGGTTCGTTTTTATTTTCTCCAGTGTCTTAGACCATACAGAGATCTCGTTAATCTCGTTTCCTACCCATGCTCCTAGGGTTCTTATCGGCTCCCCTTCTTTTGCAATGTTGATTGTTTCTCTTAGTTGATCGTGTGTTGGGTGGTTTTTTCTTGTTGCTATCAGTCTTTCTCTGTGGGCTTTTGTGCCGATCGGCATTATCTCTGTCTTTTCTACGTTGAATCTTGCGCCGGACGCTTTGCACCACTTTTCTAGGATCTCTTCTAAGTCGGTGAATTTATCAAATTCTGACAAGTATACTGTCGTGTCGTCGGCAAATAAGGTTGCTATGAGTTTCTCTTCCGATCCTGGTACTTTGAAGCCTTGTAGCTTGTCGGACTGTCTTAGCATCAAGGCCAGGGGCTCTATTGCGATATCAAACAGGAGACACGATAGCGGGTCTCCCTGCCGGACTCCTCTTGTAACTTCGAAGTATTCGCTAAGCGTTCCATTTATCATTATTTTCGTTTTGGCGTTTTCATACAGTGATTTAACGGTTTGAATTAGGTTATTGGGTAGGTTGAAGCCTTTCATTGCTTTTAAGAGGTAGTCGTGTCTGATTTTATCGTAGGCTTTCTCTTGGTCTAGTGCTACAATCATGCCGTTCTGGGCTTGGGATTCGGAATATTCAATCATTGTTCTTGTGAGTTTTATTTGATCTGCTATGCTTCGTTTCGGGATGAAGCCTGCTTGCGCGGGATGGATAATTTTGTGTATGACTTTCCCTAGCTTTGTTGTCAGGGCTTTTGTGAAGATTTTGTAGTCGGTGTTCAGGAGGGTTATTGGTCTGTAGTTTCCTATTTCTCGCTTGTCTTTTTTCTTGAATATAGGACACATCCAGCCCTCTGTGAAATTCGTTTTGGGGTCGACTCCTTCCTTTTCAATATCGTTGTATACTATCGTGAGCGCTTCTATTACATCGAAGGCCACTGCGTCTGGGTCGGCTTTTTTTGCTTTTAGGAACATTTTGTCAAGCATCTTCCAGAATTCGTACGTCAATCCATTTATTCCCGCTGCTTTCCCGTTTTCACTTCCGTATAGGGCCTCTCTTACGTCTTCTTCTTTTATTCTCTCTGCAAGTTGGCCTTTGTCTGCCGTCGGTAGTTTCTGTCCTTCTGGGATTTCTTTCAGGATCTCTCTGATTGCCTCTCTTCTCCCTTCCTCTAGGTCTTCGATTCCATCCGATAGCAGGTTGTGGTGATGCTGCCTTGCGATTTCGGCCATCTTCTCAGTATCTGTTTCGTATTCGGGAGGGTTCGAGTTCGGTTTTCGAAGTGAGTACATAACATCTCTTGGTTTTTTTTCTGCGTTGATTCTTGACCATCGTTTCCCTATCATTTCGCCTTCTAGGGTGTCTCTTATTTTGTTTGTTCGTCTCGCTATGTTGTATCTTTTTTCCTCCAGCTTGATTATCTTTTGCTCGAGGATTCCTGCGGTGGTCTTCTTTTGGTCGTCTGTCAGGTCGGGATTATTCTGCGTGTCTCTAACCTCGTCTTTCATTTCTCTGATTTTAGCGTTCATCTTCGGGGCTAGCTGTTTGCTTCTTTTCCTTGCTGTTTTCACTACATCGTCCTTGAATCTTTCCATTCTCGTCTGGGCGTTCCCTGTACCTGTTCTCGCTGCTGTTGTCTTCAATTCCTTTGTAAGCTGCAGTCCTCTCTTAAGCATTTCGTCTTGGAATGTCTTATCTTTCATTAGGTACTCTGGTATTGTCCATCTGCCTGTTCCCACTGTTGGCATGTCTCTGTGGGTGATGTCTACTCTGATCATCTTGTGGTCCGATTTTAAGGCGGCCGGCATGTCGTTTATGATCCATTCTTGTGCCAGGTCGATTATCTCTTGCGTCGCATATATTCGGTCTAACCTTGCCTGTGATCCGTCTGATGTGACGGTATGTGTGTATCCTTTTTCTTCTTTGTTCATTTCTCTCCATCCGTCCGTGAGGTTGAGGGTGTGTTTGAGGTTTCCTAGCGCTTCAATTGTGTTCCAGCTGTCTATGTTGTTCGGGAGTCTATCTATGGAGTCTTCAATCATATTGAAGTCTCCCATCATCATGTCTGGTCGCGGCAGGCTCGCGTCTTCTTCATATTTGGCTCTTATCTCATTCCAGAACCTCATACTTTCATGGTGCTTGTTGGGTGCGTATATGTTCAGAATTGTCAGTTGTGCTCCGGTTGTCCAGTTTGTGGTGAGTGACATTGCTCGCCCTGGCATTATTTCGTGTATTCTTACGCCATTCGTGCTTATTAGGTCTTTGTTCATTATGAATGCTACACCTTGTGCGTTCTGATTTTCTCCTTGGGAGCTGAAAACTTCTAGTCTTCTCCCAAATAGTGTTTTCATCGTGTCTTCAAGGTTTTGTGACAGGTGCGCTTCTTGGACCGCTAGGATCGCTATTTTCCCCTCTCTTATCACTTGGTTCATGTTCATCCATTTGCTGTTGTCGGCTCCTGCCAGTCCTCTGCCTCGGATATTCTGACAGGCTATTCTTATCGACGCTTGTATTTTCTGTGCTTTGAGGCTTCTTTTCCTCTTTCGGTATTCTCTTCGTCTTCTCGATCTTCCTTCTTTCGCCCTTTCTTTAAGTTCGTCCATCTCTAGGTCTGCGTCTGTGCGGTGTCTCAGGTTGGTCCTTTCCTGGCCTATGTTTGCTTCTTCATTATTTGTTCCTTCGTTCGTCTGGGTGTCATTCACCTGTGGTTCGTTTATCTGGGTCTCGTGTTCAGTTTCGTTCTCTTCATTGTCTATTCCCCGGTTAGGGGTTTGCCGGTCAGCAGTTTCTCTTCCTGTTCCTGTTTCTTCGTTCTCTTGGTGCTGTTGTTCATTTTCTAGGGTCAGGTTCCGTGATCCATCTCCGATCCCAGCGTCCTTGTCATTAGGGGGGAGGTCGATGGCTGGTCCCTCCCCCCTTCCGGGTTCGCTGGGGTGTTGCCGTTTTCTGTTTATAGCCGCGTTGTCGTTGTTCTGTGTTTCTGTTGTTCGTTGTGATGGTCCTGATGCTAGCGCCTCAGTTTACAGGCATACCCTGAGTGCGGGAACCTTTGACCCGGTTTCCTGGGCTGGTGTATGTCCTCTGCCTTGACGTATTGACGGTCAAGGTGTCGTACTTCCCGGCACCACCTGGCCATATTGGCCGCCGTTGATAGTGTCTATGCTTAATATAAACACTTTGGTTTTTGCGCGTCACGCAATACTCTTACCCCGATAGCTTTCCTGTCCGCGGTTTTCACCACGTCAGTATATTTGGGCTCTCGGGTTCGTTCTTCGTTATTGGGCGTGGTTATGTTTGCCCTATTCTCTCGCATGTTTAGTTTTCGTGGCATGCCCGTCTCTGGCATAGTGCCCTTGGGTTCCTTGGGTTTTCCATCTTTTCTTAACGTTGCTCTTGTTTTGGGGTCACAGATGTAGATTTTGTCGTAAGTAGGTCTCGTCTCATATCGTATCGTAAGTAACGTGATGTTGGGTTCGTGTAGCAGTGTATCATACGGAGGGCGGGTTCGGCTCAGATACTTCCTGGAGGGGGGGGGGGGCGGTTCACGCCATACTATAGTACCCCCTCGGCGCGCCCCGGTAGCCTCTTCCTCCTCTTCCTCTCTGTCCTCTATATCCATCGTATGTCTCGTCGTTCCTTTGGCCTCGGCCTCTCCCCTCGTATCTGCCTTGGTGTCCTCTGCCTCGTTGGTTTCCTCCTGAGTATCCTCCACCGCGCGGTGGTGTTCCATACGAGGTGCGCGTTGCGCTCTCCGGGAAGGTCCTCTTGTCCCATGTGTCGATCGTTTGTATGCTGAGTCCGCAGTACTCGTTCCAAGCGGGGACTTCGGTGACGAAGGGGCAGAGGCCGGCTGGGTGATCTATCCCTCTGCACTGGATGCAGATCCATCCCTTGCTGTATCTTCCGTATCCGTTCATGTTGAAGGTGTATTTGATCTTGCTTACTGCTTTCGTAAGGCTGTTCCATTGTTGGGGGGTCGGGTCTTGGAGTTCGATGTAGATATTTAGGGAGGTGGCGTCGTGCCCTCCCTTCGCCTTGACCTCCACGCGGTAAAGGGTGAGTGTGTCGAATATAGTTTCGACGTCGTTGATGTCCGCGATGTTCTCGTCTTCTTCGCCCTCGTTCTCGTTCCCCATCACTACGTCGTCGGGGTTGCCTCGCTGGGACATTGCGATGTCGGCCAGGATCTCGTATATCTCGCTGTGTCTCCACTTTTCCTTTACCGCTTCGGTGAGTATCTTGAGGCTACCTTTCTCGTTTAAGTTGACGAGGCCCTGGATGGTCCCCAGGTAAGATGTTGGTCCCGAGTAGTCGAAGGGGAAGACATTGAAAGCTATTTTCTGGTTGGCGATGCATTTCCTTTCAACTAGTTCATCGGCGATCTTCTCGGAGAGGTTTAGGATCGCGAAGGTGTATGGGGGGTCGTCGTCCCGGGTCGGCTCTCGCTCTGGGCGCGCCGGGGAGACCAGAAAGTCTTTGGCTCCGAAGTTCTCTGTGAGCGCACTCCGCACTAGGTCTACTAGGATTGGGACTCTCTCGGGGTTCCAGGAGGTTTGGAACATAATTTGGATGAGGACTCCGTGGGTCGAGGAGTTGATCCAGTCTGCGAGCTGGCTTCGGTTGACGTTCTCGAGGTGGGCATTTGGGTGTGCTGCGTGGATATCGGGGAATCCTTCGTCGGGGGTGGGGGTGAGGGGTAGGGTCGTGCGCTCTTGGTCTGACTTCTCCCTGATCGCGTCGCTGGCTTTGATGCTTTCGAGTATGGCCAGCTTCTTCTGCTTTCTCTCTTCTTCCTCCTTTTGCTTCTTGGTCAGTGGGGCGGCGGGGGGTGGTCCCGGTTCGTCGCTGTCTTTCTCTGGGGTGCGTCCCTCGGGGCTGTTTCCTGCGCCTCCGTTCTGCTCGCCGTCTGCCAGAGGGTTCTTCCCTCCTTGGCCGCCTGAGTGTTCTGATCCGTCTTCTGTTGGGTTCATTGCGTCACGTTCGTTCTGTTCCCGGTCGCGCTTCCTCTTGGTGAGTTCTTCTTTCCTGCGTTTCTCCTCGTGGTCGAGGGTGCTCTGCGTGGTTCTGGTGGGGGACGAGTTTGGGGTGACAGAGCCTGCGGAGGTGGCTCTTTTGCGGGAGAGGGAGAGGAGGGGGCCTTCGTCGAGAGTAGACTCGGGGTTGGGTTCAGGGATGTGGATGGGTGAAAGGCCAAACAGGGAGGGCGTCCCGGGTCTGGGAGGCGTGTGTTCAGGTTGTACTAGGGGTTCTTGTACGGAGGCTCTGTGGGGTACTCGTACTGGGGCACCACCGCTGTTCTTGAGTTTCTTTCTCTGGGTTGTAGCGGTGTTGAGGTTCGGGGTGTGAGATGGAGTGCTATTTGGTGTGGAGTAGGGGGTGTTCATGTGTTTAGTTCGTTTGAGTATGACTGTGGTTGTTGGTTTCACGTACAGAGTTCCTGTTCCTAGGCCAGCTGGCCGCCTCGTTTCGCCTCGTTTTTCCCCTCGTTTTGATTGGGTTTTTACTGGGCGGGGGGGCGAGGCCTGTTCTCGGTGTGGTATTATCTCATCGGTCGCGTTCGGCGGGGGTTCATGGGTGTGGTTGTGGGTGGTGATCGGGCTTGAGGGTGTCCTGCTGGCTTGCGGCGCTGTTTGCCACGTAGCTCCGTCTCTCTTCCCCCTTAGCGTATTATCATCATGTATTCTAGTGTATCTGAGGGTACTTTGTGGGTTGTGTTATGTTCATTAGAGTAGTTCGGAGTGGTCATGTCAATAGTATGTGTTCGGTTTGTTCAATGTGGGGTGGTCGCCCTCTGCCCGGTCAGGCTACCCGGTCAGGCATTTGTTCTAGTTCTTTGGTACTCTATTAGCTTCTCTCCCATCGTGTCTGGTACAGTTTTCCCAGTTCGTTTGGGAGGTACTAGACCCCCACACCGCGTTGAGGATGTGTACCGTGGTGGGGGGTGACCAGTGTTTCATTGGGCAGCTTTGGCCTCGTGGCAGCCGGGTGGTTCCTGGGCGTCAGCTACTGTGTCTTGAGACAACATTTTGCTGAAGGGCCAGTGGTAACTTGGAAGCTGTACGCACGGAAAACAAAGGGAAGGAAAGCGATTTCTATTCACATTGATATGACACAGACAAGCGCTTAGCGCATACACGAACTTTTGAAACCGCGTTCTGGGAGAAATGTATGGATAAAAAGAGTATGCGGAAAAGAACGCTCGTGGACTGAGGAGACCACATTACAGACGTCGAAATGCATAAGCACCAGAAGCGATGCAAGAAAATGCGAAGGAAAGTGTGCGTACCGATGCAAATAACAGCCCATCCCTTCTCTCGAAAATCGACCTCTTAGTCGTCATCATTCAGCATTCGATCCAGTCCGACCTCGGACGCTCATATTCCCCCATACCAACAAGATCGAATGTGCACCCGCGCCGTCAGGAGCCGGCTGTCTTCGCAGTGGGACCCATAGGAAGACTCCACAAGTGTAGATCGAGAATGGGCTGTCCTCCTGTGGCTTGGGTGGGGAATGTCTTGGTCAATGGGAGGTGTAAGTTTTGTGACTGTGAAGGCCTCAGCTTTTTGGAGGTGAATGACGGTGCGCTAGGATGGTGTAACATGTCTGTTCACGCAAGACTGTATCTTCTCTAGAACCAATCAGGTGGAACGTACTGACCTTTCACGGAAAGTGGATTACATATACACACTTAACGTTAACGAATCAACAGTGGGAAGTTGTAATGATCTCATTTAAAACCGGCCTTCATGATGGTTCGCGTTCCACTCGAGTAGGCTGTTGTCGAATCTGAAGCTTTTTGTTTTAGGTGCGTGGTCGAAGTCTATTGCGCTGCGTTGACGATCGACGGATGCTGTCTGCTAGAAAATATGAATTGATAGTATACACTCTTGATGGATTCAAATGGTAGCCAGAAATGCGATGACGGCTCCAGCTTCCGAACCTAGGGATTGTCACCATTTCAATTAAGCATGCCTCCGTCGAGTCGTAGAAGCCTGCACTGTGCATGCATTTGCTTTGACAGAATGAGAATCAATAGCAGGAGAGCCAATTGGAGTTTGAAGCAAAAGACGTTGAATAGAGTAGAAGACGAGGGCAGCGGGTATTGCGGCCGTGAGGGCGTGACCACTACATAACCACTGGTCGAATTTTGGAATCGATTTGACGAGATTTGACGAGTACTTATCGCAGCTGGTAAACATGCTCGATAGTGCCTGCTACACGAACGACACGTACAGACGAATTGATCAGATTTCTTCAAGTGATCAGTGCCAAGTTCGAGGCATCGCGTATGGGAACTTGAAAGGAGACGTTTTCAAGGTCAAGTTTTGGTATGGATTCAGGTTATAATGAGTAAATTGTCCTGATGTACATCAGCCACTGTAAATAGTACAGGCGACACATTCTGCTCAGTGATTCAACATGGATAAGTATCAGGGTTTGGGAGGCTGGCATAGACTTGTAAATGGGCTGGTTCCGACGTACAATCCTTCGAAGAGCATGCTTTCCACCACAGAAATTAGCTTTCCAAAGATACCAGGGATATTATTCAATGACTCCAAGAGGCTGTAATGAGAAAACCACCAGAATTAAGCAGCATCCAACCATCCGGGGCATATAATGCAAACGTTCGCATTTCGCTGGAACCGCATTGCATTAGTTTTAAAGTGACTGCGTGAGTGCAGGGTCCTCGATGCTTGGTATTTGCTTAGTTGTCTGTAAGATGTTCTCCAGGATGAACCTCCCGTCTAGGCTCATTGTTAGTGTCAACTGGTTAATGATGAACAACACTCTTACTTGGCATATCGTTCTCCTCCGCTCTGTGTTCTGCTTCCTCCAAATCCTTACATACGCCCGTCTTCACATGCCGTTTCACCAGCCGCGTCCTAGCCTCCTCTTCGTCCAGGTCCAGCAACCACCGCTCATCCAGCTGTTCCCCACCCCGCGCCCACGGCTCAATCGCCAAAAACGTGTAAAGGCCTTCGATGACCACTATCCGGTGGTGCACATGGATAGACACCGCGTGCGGCGCTGGGTCCTTCAGCGCATGGTCGAACGACGGGGCGGTGATCACTTGGTCTGAAGAAAGCGGTCTCCGGAGCGCGTGCACGAACGCGACGTAGGCTGGGCCGTCGAATGTCCAGTGTGCGCCGCGGCGCGCGTGCGCGAGGTGTGGGGACGGGAAGGCGTCGAGCTGGGCGCGCGTCAGGTGCCAGCCGTCGAGGCCCACCAAGATGGCGGGATCGGAAACCCCTTCAGTTTGCAGGAGGTGGTTTGTCTTGTCGACGACGGCCTCTGCGAAGGTCGACTTACCCGAGGCTGGGATCCCGCTGATGCCGACGAGGAGACGCGTTGATGTGGGCGTCCTGAGGCAGATCGAGAGATTCGTTGAAGGGAGCTGGCAGTCGAGAATCTAGAAGTGAACATACGATTTAAGCTTTTCGACGAGGTAGGAGGCACATTCAGAGACTGCGGCGTCCATTCAGGGATGGTGGTGACGGTATGGTGAATCTGGTGAGCACTCGTTATGAACGTTACAGTGCTTTGCATAAAGAATGACAGTTCCGTTTTCGCGAAATTTCCGAATTCGTTACCACGTGATGACAAAAGCATGACATTTGGCGTTCGTCCCACTCGGTTTCTACCTCTCATCTTCGCTGATGGCCTCAGATTCAACCTACATTCCATCCCTACATGATTGAAGTGCTTGTATCTACAGAACCGATATCGTATTCCCGCTCGCCGATGCATGCTGATGCTGACCGCGGTGACATCGGTGACAGGTCATGCGGATTTCGGCACGTGCACACCAATTTTCGCCGCAACGCAACTGTCATTCTTTATGCAAAGCACTGTATATGAACGCCGAAGCAACAATTGAAAATACATCCGAACACGCCTCAGGCTACTAAGCGCTGGACCACCTCACTACTCATTACCGTTCGTCCATCGTTCCTTGATCGTTAAAGCAATATAGCCAACAAAAGCCACGCGGAGAACAAGCCGAGCTAATATGAATGACATTCATCAAAACACCCTATGTGAAGTGGGCCATAATGGGATATCTGGATTCTGGGCAACCCAATCCGACTCGTCGCTCATTTTTGCCGTAATTCATTGAAATTTTGGACGCCATTGTTCGAGTAGAGTTTGGCAAATAGCGCTTTAAATTTGACCTCGCTCTTTTAATGGGTTGAAGCCAACAGAGACGCCGGTATAGATATCAAAGAAACCATCGGATGTTCAGGTGAGCACCCAGTGACGAGGGGCAAGGTGGAACTCTGACATTTGGCTGCATTTGGGCTGCATTAATGTTGCATCCGCTAGTTCCCGAGCGGGAATCCTTTCGCACACACCCATGATACCGGTACAATCAAAGTTCAAAAGACAGCAGTTTCGACGAGTACGTATGATGCAAGGCGCCAGTGGCTTTAGTAATGAAAAGCACATACTTTTTATCCAAGAGATTCACTCTAATCGGAAAGTACAGAGGCAAATCCATGGTCGCGGCAGAGTCCTGAGCACCGAGTAGCACCCCGTGGACAGATTGTCAGTGGGATTGTGTGAATCCTTTGACCCTCTCCTTCCTTGTCCTTTCCAGGAACGAACATGGCCGACCCTTCAAGGACTTAACGAGTCTCCCTCCGCGCCGAGACCATGCACACAGCCTTGGCAATTAGGTGGACATGAGGCGTTACATTTATACTGTCCCTCAGCAGGTGAGCAGCTCGATGGATGCCTGTTTTCAATCCGCCCCATTTCTCTATTGGTGACTTCCATCTTGACCTACCATCTCTCTTGCGTCACGACCTAGACATCGCGCGCACGGAGTTGTTATATAAGCTCGGGGGCTCGAGACTGGCCATGCCTCGCGCCAGCGGGGCGCGTCGATCAATAGGTGGACTATCAACGGGCCCTGCGGCGCACGCTCTCGTTGCGCGGGATGCTGTCAATGCAACCGCATTTTGTGACTCAAGCTTTTCGTGGATGACCAACGGGAAGGGGCAGTCTCTATGCACTGTTGCGGCGTGGGTACAGGCTGCGTGCTCGGATAGTGGCCGTGCGTCTTATATTTATCTCGTTCCTCCGTACGTGAGTGCTGAAAGTACTTGTTCATTCACAGAGTGGAACGTGCCGCCGATATCAGGTTCACAGATGTATCCTGCTCCTTCTCCTTCCGGGACCCTCCCAGCCAACGCTTGCACATGGCGAGTGGATTCTATGTGAAGTTATTGCATGAGCTTACATCCTATTTATGCGGTGCAGTTCTTGGGCAGCGTACAATCTGCTATCAGGATGCACGGTTTGCCAAAACTCAGTAGAGGTTCTAACGTGTGTTTTCGCCTTGAATATCCTCACCATGTGTCTGACATCTCCAAATTACATAGCTGGGGCACTTGGAAGATGAACTGTGCTCAGTTAATATCGGGAGCCACGTACGTATCTCCCCTCGCGCCTCCATTCACAATCAGCCAATATAAGACGCTGACTCCGACAATCTAACAGATATTTCCCCTCCGAGAAAGGCATTACGTTTCCTAGTGAAACGGCTATTCCATACTGGGCAGCTCAAAATCGTAAGCCCCTTTACCCTTTACTTGTCCCAAAACCAACATATCTCCCGTCAGCCGCATGGTGGCCGAATGCCGAGTTTTCTGCGACACAAGCTCAAAATCTCGCACAACAAGGTATCTACCTCCGAACCACCTCCGTCATATCCGTCCTTATCTAATCGCTCGATGCCCACTCAGGCCATCCAGATCAGACAGGCGCATCCTCCCCTAGCGGCGGCAAATCTTTGCCCGTTGGGCTCATTGTGGGTGGGGTTCTCGGCGGGCTCGCTGTGCTCCTCATCGCGCTTGCCCTCTTCCTTTGGAAGTGCAGTCAACGCTCCTCCTCAACGCCCGCCCAACAGCTGCCCCCGCCAGCCGGCAACTCGGGGCATTCAGCTACGAGAAGCAAGTCGCGTCCGGATATGGCGCACATGCGCGCGCTGTCCGACTCGTCGATTGCGTACCTCGACCCCACGCGGTATGTAGATGTCACCCCGCTGCAGTTCACGCCTCCCGCGCCTGTGCTTCCGGTATCGCCACAGATGACGCTCGTCACCCCATCGGGCGGGCGGCGCAACTACCCCTCAATGATTGCGCCTACCAGTAACGCGCCCCATTCGTCCACGTACCCAAAGCCTAGCTTCTTGACCGCCAACTTGCCAACAGCGCAATCCTCAGAGACACATCTACCGCCTTCCCTTGGCTCATCAACGTCGCAGGTCCAGATCGGGTTCGGCCCACTCCTGACGTCGAACACGGCTGAAGTGATCGCCCGGCGGTTCTCGCGGGAAAATGTGGCTGCTGCTGCAGTGAACGACCCCAGTAACGCTGGCAGCTCGGTTGTCCCCCCGGCATCACAGCGTGCGCGCGTAAATGCGCCGATCTACATGTCACAAACGGGCTCAAGCGAGATGCGGACAATGGCGCCACACGCACTGGAGGTCATGAGGCAGATGCACACGAGAGCAGGTACAGAGGCCCGAGACCGAAGTAGGGATAAGAACGAGAGAGTTCAATTTGCGCGGCCGCCCCATGTAACGAATAGGGGGATCCTTATGGCGTCAGCACAGCATCATGGGCAGGTTTACGACCGGGTAGCTGGTGATACTGACGAGGAGCCTGAGATATGATCGCAGGCACAAATTGCCTATGCAACTTAGCCAGAAGGCTTGCTGATCGCGCGTTGTGTGCTAACCGTCGAGGCCGACCAACATGGCAGGATCCGGCTCGCTGCGCGGAAAAGATGATTTTGACGCCTCTTCAAAGGCTGATTTTCGCGAGTCCGAGATCTCGCCGATGCCGACTAGGATATGCGCTGTTGTTGGCGTCTACAGGCACACAGAAAGTCGATGAATAAAGCCGGCAGTCGAAATCACCAGCAATGTAATCTTCTATTCATATTGTATTCAACGACTCGCCTAAGTCGAAGGACGCCACGGACACTGGATTACACTCTCTTTGCTTCCAGTCACCAGCTTTCAATTTTCGGTGTTTTCACGACAAATGCCCAAGGTTTGGAGGCCCGATAATATATGCATATTCAGCCCTCATGAGAACTCGGAAAATTCGCAAGATTAGCAAACACTTGCACTCCATGGAAAATAATGCTGTCCTTACCTACCTGACTAGGATCGGACCCCACTGTCAGCATCTCTGTCGATTTCTCAATATGTTTGCTTGGATGTACTCCGAACTTACTTGTGAGATATTCCCCCCTCAACATCTCCTTCTGGCGTTATTTTTTTCGGCGGCGCCGACTACACAAGGACGTGCAAATTTATGCGCAGCTTCGGTTAGGCTTCGCAGTTAACAGTCTCTGGAAGGACTTTGTCCACAGGTATAAATAAGTCCTGGTTTAGTGAAGTAGATAGTAAATTTGCTCTATAGAAATGAAACTCGGCGAAGTGAATATCCGTGGAGGATTTGTAGAAGTTGCGCGTCGTCTTATCCCCGTGACAGCTGCGCGTCTGTCTGCCATTGGTTAAGTTAGAAGCCGATATCCGATAAGATATTCCCAAGTTTACAGTTGATAATATGCTCGTAATGTTAAAAGGCTGTCCACAGGCCAACCCATCCTCACCCAACCCATCCTCACCCCGAGGTTCATATGCTGATACATACATGGAGTCTCATCACGCATAGTAAATCGTGGGGGCCGACGAAGTTATGCAGTCTGGACATTTCAAATGCAATTCATTGATACGTACGCTGGTATGAGGGATGCAACAGTAGGCGCGCCGAGATCTTCGCGCCAGCTGGATGTCATACTTGAAACCAGCCCTGTCCTCGCGCAACAATATAAGTGTCCTTCGGCGGCGATGGACTCGGTCCCCTATGCAGCACGGCAAGGCACCGGAGTCTTGGCCCGAGAGGGAGAGCTTTGCAAAGACGCTCGAAGGTCGATTTAAGTTGTGTGAGTCTGGCAATCCCACACGTGCTTGGAGGGACGCCTAATCAGCGGTAAATTTTGATAGGGATGATGCACGACCTGCCAACGCACAGGGCTGTGATCGACAAACCTATAGGACGATCGCGAGTGATCGGTGACCGGTCAGAACCGGTCAGAAGGACGTCAGAAATCGAGAAAGAAAGCTTGTATGACGCCGCTCGACCATGAGGGTGATTTGCATGACCGCATTGCCATTAAAGCCTGTTGAGCTATGGCACAGTGGTCGCCGACGATGCCTGTTAGAGATACAGTATCCAGTTTCGAGGGACTTTTAATTTGGACAGCTCGTTGATAGTGTGGAGGACTCATCTTGAACCATCACATGTTCGGAATGCAGATTGGTTGCATTCTTCCACTGTTATCCAGCGTGCTGAGCGCTCCTTCCTAAAATTAGCCAGACTATTCCAGCTGCCAGCATCCTAGGATCTTCGTATGCTACGGTGTAGCAACGGTAAGTAAAGCGGTGCGTCAGCCTTGCTGAACAAGGCTGAACATTCGTCACGTGTAATGCGGTGCGCATGCGCTCATTTTTCAAATCCCCGCAGACGCCCGCGTCGAGACCGGCTGCACTCAGCGGTTGCACTGCCCCTGGCAATTAGGTGGCCATGAGGCGTTACATTTATACTAGCCATCGGAAGGCGAGCAGCCCGACAGAAACCAGTTTCAAAGTTTCAATCCATCCGGCGCTCTGCTGGCTACTTCCATCTTAGTCTCCCAACCCTCTTCTTGAACATCGCGCGTGCGGACTTGTAACTGCATTCAGGGATCTAGAACCAGTTATGCCTCGCGCCGAAGTAGCGCGCCGATCAATAGGTGGACCGTCAACGGGCCCTGCTTCGCGCGCGCTCGTTGCGCGGGATGCGGTCAATGTGACTGCAGTCTGTGATCCAAGCTTTTCATGGATGAACAACGGGAAGGGGCAGTCTCCGTGCGTTGTCGCGGCTTGGGTGCAGGCAGCGTGCTCGAATGGTGGTCGTGAGTCTTATCATTCTCTCCTTTCGTACATGGGCGCTGAATGGAATTGTGCGTAGAATGGAACGTACCACCTATATCAGGTGCACTGCAGTACCCTCCTCCTTCTACCTCTGGGGACTTCCTGGCCAACGCTTGCACATGGTGAGTTGATCTACGTAAAATAATTGCACGAGCTTATATTCTAAATATGCTGTGCAGTTCTTGGGCAGCATACAATCTGCTATCAGGGTGCACGGTTTGCCAAAATTCAGTAGAGGTCCTAACGTGCGTTCTGCCTTCAACCTCCCCTTGACGCGTCTGAAACTCAAAAACTTGCTTAGCTGGGGAAACTGGCAAATGAACTGTGCCCAGCTGGTATCGGGAACCACGTATGCATTCTCACTCACTCTTGCTTTCACAGCGTGCTAAGACAAGATGTTTATCTGACGATTCCTAGATATTTCCCTTCTGATAAAGGCTTCACCCTGCCCAATGAGACGGCCATCCCCTACTGGGCAGCTCAAAATCGTATGCGCCCCCCTTTCCTCTCACATATCCAGAACTAACGCATTGCCTGGTAGCCGCATCGTGGCCGAATGCCGAGTTTTCCGCGACTCAAGCTCAATCGCTCGCGCAGCAAGGTACGTACCCCCCAAATCACTTACACCTTACCCATCATCTAATCACTCGATGTCCATCCAGGCCATCCAGATCAGACAGGCGCATCCCCTACCTCCTCCAACTCCCCCTCTCCGACACCAAGTCACGGAAAATCTTCGCCCATCGGGCCCATTGTGGGTGGCGTTATTGGCGGGCTCGCCGTGCTCCTCCTCGCGCTCGCGCTTTTTATGTGGAAGCGCCACCAACACCTCTCGAAGCGTCCCAGTCCACCTCCACCGCCTCCGGAGAGCATCAGCTCGGGCTATCCGGCTACGAGCAGCAGCCCGCGCCCCGATATGACGCACATGCGCGGACTATCCGATTCGTCGATGGGGTACCTCGACCCCGCGCGGTACTCGGATGTGACCCCGCTGCAGCTTACGCCCCCCGCGTCTGTGCTCCCGGTATCGCCGCAAATGACGCTCGTCACCCCATCGGGTGGGCGGCGGAATTACCCCGCAATGATTGCGCCCACCCCTAGCGCACCGTCTTCGTTCGCGTACCAAAATACCGGCTTCATATCGCCCACGTCACCGACAGCGCACTCCTCAGAGACACACCTGCCGCCGTCCCTCGGCGGATCAACGACGCAAGTCCATACCGGGTTCGGTGCACTTCCGGCGGCGTCGAACACGGCTGACGTGCTGGCGCGGCGGTTCTCGCGGGCGACCGCGGCCGCTACTGCAGTGGGCGACCCCAGCAATGCGGGCGGCTCGGGCGTCTCCCCGCCATCACAACGTGGGCGCATAAACCCGCCGATCTACACATCGCAGCCGGGCTCAGGCGAGGTGCAGACAATGGCGCCACGCGCGTTGGACGACATGGATGTCAAGAGGAAGCAGATTTATATGACTGTGGATGGTGAGGCCCCGGCCCAGAGCACGGATAGGAAGGAGAGAGTTGAATTTGCGTCTGCGCCCCAAGCAGCGAATAGGGAGGAGATTATTATGCCGCCAGCCCAGCAGCATGCGCAGGTTTATGAACATGCAGCGGGTGATGCGGACGAGGAGCCTGAGATATAATATAAATGACAGACACGACCTACTTACACTGCTTAGCTGGAAGCGTTCAGGAATAAGTTATTCACTGGAATTATTTACGTGCTTGATCCGAGTCCTCCTATATCCGTTTCAGCCTCTTTGATCTGCGCTTGGGATGTACTTACGACTACCTTTCGGACATGCGCAGACCGTTGTGGAACAAATATAATTAATATTGAAGACAAGTACACGGAAATCAGGATGAAAATATAAACTCAAGGCTCAGAGGCATTGGCTAGGACTCTGCGTGAAATCTCTGTCATAGTCGGTGATGGTTGCACCTTCGGACGCTTGCTCGTGTCTACGCCTTCCAATTCGGCCTTGCGCTTCTTTGCGAGGAAGTGCAAGTAGGCCAGGCTGTACTTTGGTGTTGGAGCATGCGCTACGTTGAGTGGGGGCGAAGCAAACCATAAGACCTCGTTCGTCTCTGGGTCACGATCAAAGTGTCTCGCTGCACGACCATCGTCAGATCCGTCGTATAAGGAAGAGCCAGGGACAGGCTTACCCGTCTCAGAAGGCAGCTTTTCCACATGCACCTGGCCGCCCAGCACTGCCATCCCACCCGCAGCATTGATGATTGACCGGTCCTCGACATGCCCGGGAGACCTGTGCTGGTATTGCGGCTGTTGCTGTTGGTATACGGGCGCAGGCACTGTTCCTGCTCCCGGCGTCCCAGACCCAACGAAGACTCCTTTGCTAGGTCCATCGCCACCCGCAGTCCTTCTCGGCCTCTTCCTACCCGAATCAACATTCTCACCCTCCACCCTCTCCACCGCATGCCCAATTCCTCCTGGGCCCTTCACCGGGCCAATTTTGGGGTTTTGTACGACGAAGGGACTCCCATAGCGCCGCGGGAACACGGTGCGCTCAAATGGGAATATAGGCATAAATTCGTCGCTCTTGCGCACTTCCTCCGGCACGCACGAGTTCCAGTTTTTGATGCGCACGAAGACGCGCTCGCGATCGTTGTAGCGTGAATCACAGACGTAGAGTGGCCAGCCTGGATACCAGAATGGCGGGCGCGGGCGACCGCGAATGTGCCGCGCGGTGAACTGGCAGGCGATCTTTTCGATTATGTCGTCCAATGGGTGATCTGCAAAGTGGCCTGGGGTACAGATTAGTATCAAGTAGTGGAGGGTGAATGACAAAACGCACTAGTTTTGAAAACTTCGCCTTCCCAGAATTGTCTTTCAACGGGATGGAAAGTCTGGGAACAGTCAGGAGGTAGCACGTCCAATGCACAAAGCTAGACAAACCTGCTCTGGTCTGAAGTACCAACACATTGTCAAACCCGGCTGCCCCTTCTTCGCACTTGTCGTCACATGAGTCAAATGCGCGCATTGACAGAAAACGCTTGACTCACATTTCATCACTAACCCAACACTTGAAGACTTGGGCCACAATCGGCCGGCTTGGGTCATCAGGATTGCTCAAGTGCAGCCAATCCCCCAAGCGCACACTCCACCCCTTGTAGTGCACCTCGTCTACAAACGTCCGGTCTTTGTTCGACACACGGAAAGTGGTCACGCCTGGGACACCACCTTCAGGGTCAGCAGTATGAGTTGCATGTACTGGACGAGCAGTGCCGGGCCCAGCACGAAGCGATGCAAAGTTGGTGGGTGAGGAATAGGGTGGCCCGGGTGGTGGATTTGAGGATGTTAGTGCTTGGTAGAGACGCTGTAGATGCGTCAGATTGCGGAGAGAATGAGGGTACGGCAATAATTACTTGAAGTAGAAGGACCCGTCCGTAGGGCTCACTACAAGGCTCGTGCCATCGTCTTGCTTTTTCGAAAAGACGGATCATGCTTTTGTCGAATTCTTGGCTTGATCCAAACTTCTTTGCGCGTACATTAGACTGGGTAATTCTTTAGTCATAGCTCATCTCAGTTCCTGGAGGTGAAAGACGGACCTCTATTAATTTAAGAGATAGTGGTGCCTGTCATTGTTCCAGTTAGCTCTGCGCTCGAGGTGCATGTTGTTGAATATGTACAGTGTAAGATACATTATTGATGATTGTTTCCTCGCCTACGGCTTCAAGGGCCGTCGCGAGCCGGTTCCCACTAAAAGAGTATTGAGTGCTTGCCACTGAAGAAAAACATGTGCCCTTACACTATATCTTTATAGCTCTTGATGACGTGGATGATCTCAACATGTCGCTCCTACTCTACCAGTAAGTCACTTCCATAAAACCGACGATAAAGATACTGATACTCACGTGTGAGACCTCTGACATCCACCCCACATCTTCGTAGCCTCCCCATCGCGGTAGACTCTTCTCCAGTGCGCGCACAATCTCGTCACTGTCATCATCTCGCTCCATGCCCATTCCGACTCCTGCGCCCTCTTGTTGCCCAGACCCTGCAGCATACGGTGCTACTGGCATTGCACTCCCACCGCGGTTTTGACGTGCATTGGCTTCGTGGTCCACCACATCAATCTCAACATCCGCGTCCATGCTCTCATCGCCGTCTACTTCCATCTCAGACATTGGTGTACGCGTCCGCGAGGATGCAGGAAGCGGGCGAGAAGACGATGCAACGGACTGCGTTTGCGGATTGGCAGCGGGGAAAGTGGTTTGAATTGACGGCGGTGGAGCCGGAGTACCTTTGGGTGTAGAAACGCGAGGAGTTGATGTGCGTTTCGCAGGTGTGGGGGCAGGCGGTAATGTGGCGGGCGGCTTCGCGTGGACTTTCTGAGCTGATGAAGGAGGTGGCGACGCACGAATATCGCTTGGTAAAACTGAGTGCTTGTGCCATTCGCTCTCCAATACGCCCTTTTGACAATAGGCACAATTTTGTCAGCACTTCAGCAGGCTCAGAGGAGAGTGGTACACACTTTGAGAGTACTTGCATCCATTGCAATCTG
The DNA here is from genome assembly GCA_014898675.1 of Athelia sp. TMB. Taxonomy (NCBI): domain Eukaryota; kingdom Fungi; phylum Basidiomycota; class Agaricomycetes; order Atheliales; family Atheliaceae; genus Athelia; species Athelia sp. TMB. Next base: position 206,954 of record JACXVL010000044.1, on the reverse strand, counting down.
GCTATCTGGCTCATTGTAGAACATCGCGTTCCAGAACACGAGAGACAAATCGGTATACGCGCTCAAAGCATCCTTATAACGGCCTTTCTCGACACTGGCCCGGATATCATTCAAACATCTAGGTTCTGGTATCACCTGGTATAGAGAGAGGGCAATGATTGAGGTGTGATGGACCAGGTAAATGAGTTAGTCCACGTACCTCGTAGTACTCAGGATATTCAGCGCGGTCGACGAGGTCCATGAACATCGCTGAGAGATGGCGTTTTCCACGCGGGGGAGACGTATTCACAAGCACATTGATTATTTCTTCGATCGCTTGCTTCTGGGCTGCTTGTATAGTCATCGCAAAGGACGCGTCGAGGGAGCCGAGAGGAGGAGGCAAAGGGGAAAACTGCACGTGGTCAATCTCAAGGGCTACTCGGATTCAGCATTGCCACCGATGGTTTGTTTGAGGCCTGGCGAGGTCTTTGGGTGACAATATTTGAGAAGAGTACGCAGAGTGTTCATCAACACTTTGCAGGATTCTTGCCTCGGCTATTTCACTCGCTTGATGATTTAAGTGTTGTCTTGATCATAATGAAATCTCTACAGAGAAGCCACGGCCCACAATTGCACCATTGACTATCCCACAGTTCGTAGCAGACAAGAGTATAGATCATACTGGCTGAAAATTTGATTACAATGTTTCCTGGGTATGAGTTTTAGAGGTGGATGTACTGATATCTTACAGAGTGGAAAATTGTTACCCAATGCATGTAAACTCATTTGATTGGTCCAATTTAAAGCTGGTGCCACCTTATCGTCCCCCTTGAAAGCTTCATGTACAGAAATCAGCAGACCATTCCTGATAGGCTCTTTTCATCTTGAAACTTGATATAAATTACAAGGTTGCAAGGATTGAGGGCCTGCGGTGGACTGCATCTCAATCAAAGGGGCGTCCCTCGCGGACACAGTCGGCGAAGACCAATACATCAGCATAGATGAATTGGCCGTGAGATATAACACTCTCTAAAACGCTAGGCACGGCTGCACATGTTACAGCGCCGGGAGATCGGCTGATTATCCTGATCCACCATCCAACACCGCAGTCACTCTGCCAGTGCTCTCTTCTTCTGCTGGAGCTGTGGTGTTGAGATGGTGACGCAGCGGAGCCAGCACAAATGAGGTGGGTAAAAGTATATTTGTTGCATCGAGATGGCGTCAAGCTGCGACCACCCCAAACACCTCGCAAATAAACTTGTCAGACTCAAGAACAAGAAAATAACGCCGATTTATATGGGTCCAAGACTAAACCCAAAAGGTCCTGGTCGCATGACAGTTTCCAAAGACAGTACAATTATGGTTGCGACCTCCATGCGACGGTTTATCGTTGCATGCAAGGTGTCATTTTGGGATCCTGATTGGCCCTTCAAGAAAGCTTCTGCCGAAGGGGTCGGCAAAAGAGCCTCATGCAAAGTGGTGAACTTGATTGCGAACATCGAGGATATTTCGGTAGATTTTCTCCACCGCTGATATCATGTTCGAAATGCGAGCGGGGAGTTGTTTTGGTACTCACAATGTGGTGATTCGTTCGACTACGCGGCGGCTGTTGAGAGGGCGGGCTGTCATCGGAGTCTGTGAAATGTGCGCTCGTGAATATGAGAAAAAGGGCTGCTCTGACCGCTAGACCATGCTGCATGAGAAAACCTGTTCACTGCACAGTCCCGCTCGTCCCCAAGCAACGAGCTGCGATGTTAAGGGGTGCAGATTATGCATCCGCGGTGTCACTGGCTATAGCATCAGTCCATCCGTTCGAGGTAGCCCGACCTGATAGTGCTCAGTTAAACGCGCGTATCAGAATCCTGCCAAAGAACCAGTGCTTCCATCGAACATCGTCCGCAGCCGCACAAGAATCACGACCATTGTCACAGGTGATCATGACTGTAATTTAAATACAATGGCGGCAGTTGGGCCTACCTGTTCCTCGTCTTGTGGCGAGTATGAATGCGAGCTTCGCGGAGTTTTTGAGCGAGATCCGAGCTGGGCAGCATATGTCAAAAAGATAAGGAGTAGGCATGTGCACAAACTTTATAGCTCGAGCCTCTGGGAAGGGTGGCTGCAAGGCGCAAAGCCTGCTCTGTCTTGCCGATAATTTCGAATTCCAGCGTCTAGACGAGTTGTACAGGGTATACCGCCGTTGTGCCGCTCCATTTCCACGAGTTTCACGGCCAGTGGCGTGTGCCAGACAAGCTTGCTGCATGGACTGTGGATCTGAATACGATATTTCCTCCACATCTGCTACCCAGGGCGCCGAATGCCACGGTAATAGATCTATCTGTAGGCTTCGGTTCCGAAACAAACCCTTGCCCGCAGTCCGGAGGCTCCAGAGGTCTCCCTGTATTCGCGACTAGGCTACGAAGCATCGCGAGAAAGATTCAACCGTGATTCCGTTCATTGAGTACTCGTGTGAGCATGTGGGAAACTAGGGTTTGAACACACGCTGATGCAAGGCTGTGCTGCTTGGATTAACACTGTTCGATCTGTCTTGGAGTGGTTGGTGTGGCGGGGCGGGCAGGTCTCTCGTGTGCGTGTCACGTTTGAGGCCAATACTTGCGGCACCGAGTAACGGTTGGCCTGACTGCAGGGATATATATGTTGGCTCCAAAATGCGTCATATGCATATGCACAGGTCGTCCTGGGTCGCCTCTCCAACATCGGTGCCGACGGAGTGAGCACTGCGAAACGATGGTAACTTTCGTCACCTCGGGTACCTCGACAGGATCTGCAAGGCCACCCTGAGATGATTGTGTTTCGACATAAGAGTTGTACGTACTGTTCTACGCCGTAATTGCGCCACTTTGCGTGCTGCGCGTACACTCTGATACACTGCCTGCGGCTTGTTGAATGGGTGCAGCAGATTGGCAGCAGATCTAGAGCACTGACTCCAATGATATCGTGACCATGACAATTTTGACAGTCTTTGTAATACTTCAACGAGCCCAACTTACATCTATTTAGCATTTAGGTACGAATTTGTCCCAAAATATGCAAGTACGCGACAGTGAAGAAGATCCAGAGCACGCGCTTCGATAGGTACACGCGGCAGCAACGGCCAGGTCGGGAAGACGGAAGCAGTACCTTACCCATTTCTGCCTTGCACTGCTTCAACCGCTCAGCTCCGTCCCGACGCTTCGAAATCCTGAGTTGCGACGCTTTTCGCTTTTGCATCAGGAAATGTTTGATGTATTCGCCAAGTGCGAATCTATCCGCAAAAATGCTATTGGAAGTAAATTGTTCCTTGATATCAAATCGGTTTCACAGCAACTGCTCAATGCAGAAACGGTTCCATGTGCTCCTTCCTCATGCGCCATGCTGCTGCCCAGATTTGACAGTTTTTGACGTGGACCTTTAATCCCGGGTGGGGTGATGCACAACCGGCAGCTCCCATTCCGTGCGCCCAGCCCGATAAGCACGATTTGTGGGACGTGGTGATAGTGGTAATCCTATAACCGCTCGGAAAGCTTGTCTGCTCCTGCTACTCACCACAACGCACTGCTGAGCGCGGTTGCTGGACAAGCGTCCTCTCCGTCTGGACATTGTACATATCTTACTCAGGCGGGCCTCAACTCGTCAAGCCGTCTCTCCTAGGCTTCCCGGTCCGCTACCGATCACCCCCGCATGTCTGTTGAAAACCCGCAGCACCTGGCTCGCGGGTCTCGCGAGTCAGAGCGCAGTGAAGATTCGCATGACTCGCAAAGCTCTACACATCACCGCCATGCTCCGAGGGGGAGGTTGAGCTATATGGATGATAAATGGAAAGTGATCGAGAATGGAGTAACTGGTAAGTGCAAGTCAATTGACTCGGGTTTACATAATTAAATCGGAGCACTCTCATCCCAGCTGTAGTGGTAAGTCTCTTCTCTTCATGCTTTATATATATCCCAATGCTTCCCAGGATGTGATCGAGGACGAGGACTTTGAGGACCCAAATTGGGACCCGCAAGTCGAGTGGCTAGGTACGTTATAAAGTCTAATCCAGTGGTTTGCAATCTTTGAACTATCGTTCAGAGGATGACAGCCCATACCCGGAAGTCCGTTCGGCTGTCTCCAATGCTGACGACCCCGACATGGAATGCGGGACGGCACGGGCATGGTTTATGGGCCTCCTTTGTGCGATAGTAATATCAGGCTTAAATCAGTTCTTCTTTTTCCGGTGGCCGTCGGTCCAAATCGGCTCGGTCAGTCGTTCTTACTGACGTTTAGACTTGTTGCTCACATTATGTGCAGCTCGTAGCACAACTGATAGCGTTTCCTTTTGGACGAGCACTGGCCCGCATCACGCCCCGATGGAAGATATTTGGTGTTTCACTCAACCCTGGCCCTTTTACGATTAAGGAGCATGTCCTTGTCACGATTATGAGCACCGTTGGTGCTGCTTCGGCATACGCTGTATGTCTCACATTTCCTTGGTCACTTTACTTGTGGCTCATTCCTTGCAGACCGATATTACCGCCGTGCAACGTGTATTTTACAATCGAGAAGAATTCAGTCTCGGTTATCAGTGGATGGTAGTCATGTCCACACAGCTTATCGGCCTAAGCATTGGAGGCGTTTCTCGACGATTTTTAGTATCGCCGCCATCTATGAGTGCGTACACGTTAATCAATTATTGCAATCCAAGACTGACACAATGCCAAAGTCTGGCCAGAAAACTTAGTATACTGCACGCTCTTCAACACATTACATTCGCAACAGTATCAGGGCATTGGTGGACGAGGAGGCATGAGCAGGGAGCGATTCTTTGTATATGCCTTTGTGATATCGGGCGTGTGGTGTGCGTATCGATTTATCTGTCTGATTTTTAGATACTTGGGTCTATCAGCTCACACCTCATTCGCAGACCTTCTTCCCGGCTACTTGTTCACCGCACTGTCCACTTTCACTTGGGTCTGCTGGATAAAACCCGACAACGTGGTTATCAATCAGCTGTTCGGTTATGAATATGGGCTCGGCATGTCACTGATTACATTCGACTGGTCTCAAATCGCTTACATCGGCAGCCCGTGAGTGTTCCTAATCCATCGCATCGTCGGATAATTGCTGACGGGATGTTGTCATGGCAGGCTTGCGACACCTTGTATGTCGCCATCAATGATCCGACACTTAGCGGCTATTGACTTGAACGATTTCGACAGGGTGGGCACAGGCGAATCTTGCCGTCGGATTTGTCGCATTTTTCTGTTCGTAAATTCAACTTGCTATACTTTATCGTGCGCTCACAATTTTGATCCACAGGGGTGCTCTCACCGATTATCTACGTAACTTAGCTATTTCCTTTCTTCCCCTTGCAGCACCTGACATTGAACTTCGCAGTATACCAATACATGGAACTCAGAGTACATGCCAATCATGAGCCGAGAGGCATACGACAACACCGGCCAACACTATCAGGTCAAAAGGATTCTCGGCCCAGACCACACCTTTGATATGGAACGTTATAAGGCTTACAGCCCACTATTTCTCAGCACGACATTCGCGATTTCCTACGGTCTCTCTTTCGCTGCGATCAGCTCGACTTTTGTCCATGCTCTTCTCTACTTCCGGAAGCAAATTTGGTCGCAATGCCGACGTACATTGGCGGAACAGCCAGATATTCATGCGAGGCTGATGACCCGATACCGAGAAGGTATTATCGCCTTATGGACGCCATTGCATCGCATATTGACAAGATTCACAGTTCCCGCATGGTGGTATGGCGTTATATTCGGTAATATGACAGTCGTTTCTCTGTCCGATAATTATGTTAATATTGCTTGTAGTTGTTATGTTCGCTTTCGGCGTGGTCAGTATCGAGCTCTGGCCGACTCAAATGCCTGTGTGGGCCTTCGTCCTCGCTCTTGTCATTGCATATATCTATGTCATTCCCATCGGCATGATTCAAGCTATCACGAATCAACAAATTGGTCTCAACGTTATAACGGAGCTGGTCATTGGCTATGCACTGCCAGGAAAGCCCGTAGCCATGATGCTATTCAAGACGTGGGGGTTCATGGTAAGCGTTCCCCGAATTTATTTATTTTGATACTCATGCGGCGGATGTAGACAATGAGTCAAGGCCTGCAATTTGCCAGTGACTTCAAACTTGGCCATTACATGAGTGCGTATGCGGCCGAATCGTTTGGATACATGCCGACTCACCAGCGTTGCAGAGATTCCGCCGCGGACGATGTTCTGGTGCCAAGTAGTCGCTACTGTCATTGCTGGAACCACGCAAATAGGCGTGCAGACTTGGATGTTCTCGCATATCCGTAAGTTGTTTTCTTTTGTGTCAGTCAATCTCGCTGAATTTTGAGGATTTTAGCGGACATGTGTGATCCTTTGCAGTCTTCCGGTTTCTCGTGTCCGGACACCTGGACATTCTATACAGCTAGTGTCATCTGGGGCGTTATAGGGCCTCGCTTACAATTCTCTAAGGGTCAAACATACAAGTACGTACTCGGTCGGACGAGTGAGGCTCATTGCTAACATTTTCCACTCCAGTGGTTCGCACGCCAAAAACCTCCAATGGTGAAATTCAGCTGACCATCCTTTCCAGTGCTTTTGTATTTCTTCCTCATAGGGGCCATTGCCCCGCTTATTCCTTGTAAGAATTATCCCTTTATTGCTAGCAGCGCGTCTGACGAGAATTTTATCAGGGCTCATTAACAAGAAATGGCCCAACAACTACATCAATTATATCAAGTAAGACAATAGTCATCTCACGAATATTCCCCATCTGAACCGTTCATAGCATCCCTCTCATCTTTGGCGGCACCGGCGACATACCTCCCGCGAATGCGGTGAATTATGTGCCTTGGACAATTGTTGGCTTCATCTTCCAATACGTCATTCGAAGAAACCATTTCTCCTGGTGGACTAAGTATAATTGTAAGTGTGCACGCTCTGTCCTTCGGGTATATCAAGCTGATGTCCGGTCTAGATGTCCTTTCCGCGGCTCTTGACTCTGGTGTGGCGGTCAGCACAGTGATAATATTTTTCACGTGCGTCTATAGCCCCGCGAATCGATGTATCAACCAACTAACCCACATCGTCTTGCAGTTTACAATATCCCGAGAATGGTCGAATAGGGCAAGATACGATACAGAAATGGTGGGGGAATACTGTGTATATGTACACGGCCGATTACCTTGGTGTACCATTAAGACAAGTGAAGGATGGTTTGTTTTATGGGTGAGTGGTATTTCCCCAGTTCTTTCAGCGATACTGACGCAATTCGCAGTCCGAAAATATGGTAGAAGGGTGTACACGTCGCATTTGTATTTCTTAGTTTGTTTAGAACCATCTTGCTTAGGTTCCCACGCGCTCGCTTCGTGAGTGTGATTAGTCGTTCCGTTGCCTCATTTATGATTCTGCTTCCCGAAATGCCGGACTGGGCGACCTATGTCTGTTCAGACCCGAGCGAGGATCCCACCTTCTTTTTTCCATAGGCTAAAAGTCAAAACCCGCTTCGAGTCAACATATTCCCCCCCTCTAAGTCGTGGTCAACTAAAATCATGAAGTCAATACTCTCGATCCCCCTCGAAACCGCTCTGAGAATTCTTGGATACCTTTCATTCGTCGATGTTTGCAGCATATCCATGGTCTCTCAGGAGTCCAGGCAATTGTCCCTGCACGTGTTGTTCCGCACTGTGACCCTGAGTCGAAATATCCGGGTTGTGATGGATGGCTTGCTGGAAGAGCATGGGGGTATCAAAAGCTCCATCAGGCAGGCATTTCTAAATATTTTATGCCGACTGTATTGACAACATGCGAAGACATTTGAAAATAGCTGAACCATACTGGGCGTCGGTCGGTGGCCAAAATCCAACTTCCCAAATACTCCAGTTGGTTCGCAGACTTGATAACTTAGTCTCACTCTCGCTCTGCCGCGCCGGCTTTGTTGATTTGAAGGACATCCCCAACTTGAACGAGTCGTTGAAGCAAACTTCGGTCGAAGAGCTATCGTTACATGTTTCATCAGGAACGAGCGCTGCTGAAGTTTACGGTCCATCAGGACTGCGTAGAATTCAATTACAGTGGGCGGTCGGAGATGGCCCGAGCAGTCATGCTCACCTAATTCGATTTCTGACGCCGTCTCTGCCAACTCTCGTTGAACTCGACATTACCGGATGCCGTTGGGAGCTGTTCCTCAATTTTCGCGACCAGCAGCAATCGGTCTACCCCGGAATGCGCTCTTTCAAAAGCAGAACAAATGGCAGAGACACTGCTGAACTTAGAGCGTATGCCAAGATGTTTCCCAATCTTGTCACGTTTGACTTCAGTTTCATGTCCGTTGAGCCTAATCGCGTCCAATGGGCAGTAAGCTCTTCATCACTTTGGATAGATATTCAGGTTAGTTAATATGATATCCCAGGACACCTGTATAGGCATGCTAGCAGGATTTCAAGACCTTACAGACCTTTCTCTGGGCATCGATTTTGAATTGCACGACAGTTCAGAACCTTCGCATCACCATAATATCGAATGGTACAGGCGATGTCTGTATCGACGTATGAGGGCTACAGAAGGCGTCGCTCGCGTTTGCCTCAGCCTGAGAAAGTGCATATGGATGCAACTGGGAGTCGCGAGCAAGCACAGCGAATTATTTCACCATTTGACAGTGGTGCATTCGGTTGGTAGCTTTCAGAGAGACGTGCAAGCTATAGCGCAATGGTGGATGACGAAGGAGTGGTCTGGCAAGATTTTGGGCCCGCTTCCCAAGTTAGCCAAAGTGGGAGCATTCTGGGAGAAGTGGTGTGACGATTCATTGTAAGTAAAATATCAAGTTTACGAGCAGCGAAGCTAACGAAGAATATAGATTTGGTTGACCTTTCTGCCTTCTGATTCTTTTGTCGTCACGACTGCGTTTTTCAATTCCGTTCTTGAAAGCACCGATCTTCTGCTATGGTGTCTTGCAGAAGCCAATGAATATATAGCTGCCTTTCATGTAGAAAGCCATTAGTTTGAGAGAGTCAAGATGAGTAGCATGGGAGACCCAAGGAAGGTTTAGTCGTCGTGATAGCTAGGCCTCTGAGCCATAACGTATAATGGACTGAATCTGATACCATTGTTGATTAGTCGTCATCTACTTGATCCTAAGTGGCGATTAGACATTCAAGCCAGAGGCGTAGAAGCCATTGAATCAACTTCCATGTGCATGCTAGCATCAGGACCTGTGGTGCTGATTTTCGTGGAATCTAGCGATAACATCACTTCCGCTGAGAATTTTGATAGCTGCTGCCTGAAAAAGCGATTAGTGCGGGTAAGAGGATCTATATCAGTGCTAGGAATGGCAGTTGGATCTGGAACACACTCGCCGCTTGAGATCCCTTAATCCCTCCAGAAATTCAATGACTTCATCCTGTTCCTCCACTAGAAGCTCGCCACCCGGCAACGCATTGACATGATCCTTTGCCTGGGCTAATGAATTCTTGAAGTCATTGGTCTGTACTGCGTGTTAGTATGTTCTTTCCTTGTTTTACTCGTCGTTGGTACACGAACAGCGTGCAACAATGCTTGCTTCGCTTGAGGAGTCACGGTTCCCTCTGGATTTTGAGTAAGTTCAAGAACTGTAACGAGTTTGACTAGAAGGCTTTCGAAAAGCGTCGCAGGAAGCGCATTCGATGTCATGGACGTTACAAGGAAACGAGCGTCGGATCGGGCGCCGGAGGCCGAAGGCTTTAGGCACTGCCAATAATAGACAGCGGGACTCGGATGCTACCGCAGCTGCTCTTGCATTCTCAGAGCCGGTAGAGACTGAATGCTACAGCGTTTTACAGATATTCAATTTATAACAAAGTTCTCAGTAGGAGCAACCCATATCCTTCGCTTGACGCTTGTGACTCCAAGCATTTATCATAAATGCTTTGCCTGGTCATCGTTTTCTCATGAGCTTGATGCCCTTCTTCTCTTGTTGAATAGCAGGTTTTCACTCACGAAGAGACGCTTATATTTCGTCTATAGCATGTGCGTCAGCGGATACAGTTTTAAAATATGGTTGTTACACTTACGTCTACTCCTCGTCGAGAGCCGCGAAGTATGTGTTCTAAAGTTGAATTTGTTTTCGGATCGTGTAAGTTATATTCACCAGTAGATTGACTTACACATGCTATATTAATTGTATGGTCAGCTTCTATATCTAAGGGATTGACAACGAGCGTGTCCATACCTCTCTTCATGGCGGGGGGCGCTTCGGGACCCTGTTTCATGCCTAAGTTATTTTAACTGCATTTACTTGCTGATGAACATACACAGCCTATAAATGCAATGTGTTAGTCTTGTAAGTAGATGAGCATAATATTACTGACGTTTCTCAACATCAGCCGCGAAGTAAAAGTTCTAGACGACGATCACTTAAGTAAAGACATGCAAATGCTTCAACATCCAACTAAACGCACGCAAACTGGTTTTGGAACTTAGTTAGTCTGGGGCAGATAGCCTTGACGATGGTCACGCACCTCTTTTCTCGATGGGACCAGCAGAAGGGCCGCAACGAGTTTCGACGTCCGAACGCTTCTCAACGTCAGCAAGCCAGTACTCGTCGCAAGACCGCTTGTCGGTCGGGGGCGCAGAGGGCCCGCATCGCTTCTCGACCTCGGCTGCGTAATAGAAGTCGCAAGCTCTCTTATCCACGGGTCCAGCAGACGGACCGCAGCGAGCCTCGAGGTCAGCAGGAGTGGATGGGGCTGCCTGGATGCCGAGAGCAAGGGCAGCAATGACGAAGATTGTGGAGAATTGCATGGTTGTAAGGCGGCCAAAGAGCGATGATTTTCCAACTAGCATGAGTGCACCCGTTATAAGGGCCATGATGCTTCAAGCAGGGAGAGGTATATGCTCATGTCAGCATGCGACCATGAGTTGTCTTTCACTTGGCGGTGAGCGAAATTCACTTTGTGGTGTGAAACCGCATGGGCACTCTGATATACTGATGCAGAAGATATGTGCCGAAGCAGATTGCAGCAGACAAGCGAACAGATAGACGCCCCAGCGATCCGGAGAGGAACCAGTCCAGTGTCTTAATGCCACTTACTTGCCTTCGATTTTGACATGGATCGGTGATGATGATGATGGGAGACAGTAGCAGACAGGTGACTTACCCAAAGCAGAAACTCCGGGGTTTGGATAAGGCAGCGCCCAGGGTGCATTGCACGCCTTTGCACGGATATCAAAGATATAGGGCCGCGCGCTCGCATGGCGCAGTTATATTAATGAGGTGTAAGGTAGCCTATATACAATCTACTCTACATGGGCATGGCCCATGGAAGGCATCATCACTGATGCTGGCGCCTTCGTCGACGTCTTGTTCCAGATCTCCAGGCCTTGATTCTCGATGACATAGTCGTACACCTTTTCCCAGTCCCGGCATTGGTGGACAACACCGACGCCATCTGCACCAACGTTTGAGTTTTCGTCAACGGCGTCTAACGGGTCCAATGTGGTGTCCGCGGCACACTGGTTGATCGTTAACGATAGTAATGGCGATAGTACCTATAGGCTCACCAAAACGGCCTGCCGAAGGAGATTGAAACAGTGCCGTGTGTGCGAGTTGGCCTTAGAATTATCCAGCACGGCCGCTCTCATCATTTGCAGACAATGCATCTGATGAAACATGCTGATGCCAAACGCGCGCCCTTTAGATAAGATAGCGAGCTTGTCAGTGGGAATAGACGATAAATGTATAGCTATACTCACCCTTTGGTCCTAATCTCACGAACCCATTTGCGACTGGGAAGTAATCCGTAGAGCGCCATGTTGGCCATGCCTCCGTGTCTGACAAACCGAACAGCATGGTGTCCTCAATCTTGAGCGATACTGGCGGCAGGTAGATGGGAAGTCTGGCTGGATGGTCGCTTCCCTCGTAGCCTTGATACAGGACAGTGATATCAATTTCAAGTTTGCTGGAAATTGAAAGAAGACCCACTGAATTTGCTCGTATCCAGGTCTGTCGCCGGTTCGCAATACGTCTGCCGGCGGCTCAGACTCATGAAAGTGAGGACATTGACGCTGATGCTGGCAAAGAGAGCGGCCAGAGCTATCGTCAGAGGTGTGCCCAGAGTGCCTGTAGTACGCGCAAACATCAGAGTACTGGTGGTGGTGGTCTGCGGCGAGTAGGTAGTACTAGTGTGACAGCTCTTCACCATTCTCACGGAAGTAATTTTAGCGCTACAGTCATTTACCAGCCACTGAGACGCCCAAATGATGTTCGGGTCAGTGTGACATCCATAGGTCATAAAAACTCTTGATTGTTAGCTCATATTGTAGCCAGAACTGTTGTTTGTATATTCCAATAACTATAGTGGCAAAAAACCATTGTGGATGCATACAGGAGAGTATTTGAGCGAGGGGCATGCAGACCGGGATCAATCGGTGACTGAAACACATCACAATTTTGTACAAAAGCGGCAATAGAAGCCTCGCCGTGCCGTAAAGCTACAGAACCAATCTGCTCTGCAGGATCACTGTATCGACCACTACACCATGATCTCCTCCCCGATTAAACTCAAAATTTGCAAATATGCCATTAAGGCATTAATGAATGATATCCCGGCCATACGAGCTCAAACACCTTCCGTTAGCGTGCACCAGCTAATGAATAAATTTGTAGATGACCTAAATTTGTCATAAGCCCCACCATGAACGGGCTCATATTAATTTTTATAACAGTTGAATAGGCTAGAGATGGCTTATATAAATGTTCATAAGTAGTCTACAGATGTTCACTACATTTTGAGGGCAAGGGAGAGCTACGAGGGGCTGAAAAATGCGAAGTGTTTCAGTGGGATGGTATGTTTCAATGGCCGGTAAATGACTGTAATGCCAAATGAAGTCACGGGACGGACCTTGCCCGGCCGCGGCCGAAGCTGCCGTCCCCGCCGAAAACGAACCATGCGCTCCTCCTCGTTTGAGCATCTGGACATCTCTGCTGCACTGCCCAACCTCTTTTCGCACTTTACAATGTCTCCGACTATCTCAACTGCCAGCTGCAGATCAAGCACAGAATTGAGATTAGCAGATCTGTGCATATGGCTCACGCCGTTTCAGATTTGGGGTGCCTCACGGGATCCATAGGGCGTAGTCGCGTTTGGCACCCAGTTCTGCGACGGAAAATCATCGTCAGGTAAGATAGATGTCCAGGATATGAGCATGTGAACAGTCAGACAGCAGACACCGTAGGGCCCTTTGGCTGTTATCTCAGCTCTAGGTGTGCTATCTGCCTCAGGTATTTTCGATTTTTCAAGCAGGTATAAAGCCAATCAAGAACAAGATGACCAAAATCATCTCCAAGAGCATTTGCACTTGCTCACTCCAACATCACCAACTTCACCATGCTATTCACCACTGTCAAGTGTTTAGGTCTCCTCGCGGTTGTCTCCGCTGTCAGCGCGATGCCATCTATTGATAAACGTGAGTCGTACCTGATTTGTGCGTCGTTATTTCCAACACACATAACTTTATAGGCTGTGTAGGTTTCTCCCTGTCGTCTCAGGTTGTAGCTGGAGCTTCTGAGCGCCGATTATAGGGATACCAGAATAGCGGCGTTGTTGAGGACAAGCGTAAGTGCTTCCTTCATACATGCGACATTCAAATCTACTGGGTCATTGTACAGGCTGTGTATGTACCCTTAAATAAAGCCGCTGAATGCTACTGATCCCCATTTAGGTCGGATACCTCGTCGCCGACGCCATTGAGAAACGTAAGTCCTGAGCCTGATAGATGCTTGAGTGAGATAGCTACTCATTTCTTTCTCCCAGGATGCGTAAGCTTTCCTCTGGGTTAGGTCGTGAGCTGAGTCCCTGACATTTGATTGCAGGGGTATACAGACCACGCCGCCGCCGCCGACAAGCGTAAGGTCTATTTTGCGCGCGACACATTTCGATCTATACTGACCAATGATTCAGGCTGCGTACGCAATCTATCATAGTGAGGCTAAGTGTCTCTGACATCTATTTAGGTCGGATACCTCGTTGCTGAGACTGTAGAGAAGCGTAAGTCTCAAGACCCAATGTGTGCATGATATATGGTGCTGATAATCGCATTTAGGCTGCGTAAGATCGCATTGTTTATTTTTGTCATTGACCTGATGGTTGGAGCGTAGCTCGGATACGGTCGCGACTTGGAGGAGAAGAAGCGTTGCGTAAGTCGTGTTTCCGTCTCATCTAGAAATCTGGCAATAATAGTATCCTCATTACAGAACGAATATCTTGTTGCAGAGACCACGAAGCGTTCGTATTTTACAAATGTGCATGACAGCTGAGATTGATTTTCTTCGCAGGATGCGTACGTCTAAGACATGTATCCCCTGCAGCCAGCCCGGTGCTGATTGTTCAATTATAGATAGGATATGGCCGTGACACCGACGAGCACAAGCGCTGCGTATGTCACTTTTGTATCTGAGCCGAAGACTAACTGCCATTGACACTCTGCTGAAATAGCTCTTATACACTATTGCGGAGGACAAGGATCTCGCTGCTGAGAATATAGGGAAACGTAAGTCCTTATTCCATGTTTCAATTTCTGAGCAGTGACCCTCATTTTCCCCTTTACAGGCTGCGTAGGTCAGCAAAAAAGTATTTAGGTCCATTAACTCACGGCTTTGTGCACAGCTGGGGTATGGTCGTGATTTAGGCGAGAAAAAGCGCTGTGTAAGCCGTGTGCATGTTTACAACCCACTAGTTTTTATCAACGCCCTCCTTTCCTTACAGAACGAGTGCCTTGTGGCAGAGACCAAGCGTACGTATTTCCTGCTCAAAGTTTTTATTGTTTGATAGTAAGGGCTAATCCCTTCACAGGATGCGTGTGTCCAGAGCTTTCTTTCCTTGCTGTTACTTAGATACTGATAGCCCGTTTCTAGATCGGATACAGCCGCGACACAAATGAGCACAAGCGCTGCGTAACTCAAACCTTTTCAGTGCAAGAGATAATATTATATTGACATTTCCTTTATGTAGCTTCTGTACGATGTTGCGGGAAAGTAAGAGGCCCAAAAGTGTTAGGGATGTTTCAACTATCACATGATTATGGGGATTTGCATAGTCTCTGCGATGTGGTGGTGGGCAGCAGCGAGGAAATGTATGAAGCAATGTATGACTATATGTGCCTATTCGTGTAACAAGGAAAGGGAGAACTTGAGGTCGTATTAGTACAGTAAATTCGGTAAATGCAGCTCATCAAGGGACTATAACTCCAAATTTCGACCTTTTCGACGTGCAGCAATATCTAGCAATATCCAGTAGAATCCTCAACTTGAACTTCTGTGACGTCCTTTGCCACTGACAGGGAAACCGACCCCGTGATCTAAGCGCCAACAAAAAGTTTCTTCCTCTTTACGATCGTCTTCCCAGTGCGTTATCATCATGGCGAAACGAAAACAAGTTGCAGAAAAAGATGATTCAGGATCAGAATCAGACAACGTACGAATGTCCCGCCATGTGCATCAAACGCACTGCTGATTCTTGCCAATGCCAGTAGCCCACCTCCATCGACCTCACTTTCGACTTCTTTGACCCCAACCCAAACGTCGACTACCACGCCATCCACAGGCTCCTCCTGCAGCTCTTCCACACAGATGCTGCCATCTTCAACCCACATGCTCTGGTCGAGCTCATCCTCTCTCAGCCGCTCGTAGGCACAACCGTCAAAGCCTCGGACGGTGGCATGGAGGGCGACCCGATGTCCCTTCTCACTGTGTTAAATATGCGCGTGCACAAAGCGCACGAGTCCATCAAGGCGATTGGAGAATATGCCTTGAAGAAGAGCGAGTCAGATCCTGTCTTCAATGGTCTACTTAAGTCGATTCTTGCAAAGGAGGAGGGCGAGGGCGACGTGGGCCTGATCATCTCTGAGCGCCTGATCAATATGCCGCCGCAGATCGCGCCGCCTTCATACAAGATGCTGGCCAACGAGATTCAGTGGGCCATTGACGACGCCGAGCCATATCAATTCTCCCACTACCTCTTTCTCAGCCGGGCATATGTCTTGACGGCTGAAGAGGAGGAGACCATGCGTGTCGCGAGCAGGGGGAACAAGCGGCAACGACTGCCCATCGCTGGGAACTCCGGATCGCATTCGAATTCCAAAAAGGAGGGAGAAGGTGGAGGAGGGACGTACCCATTTCACCCTGAGGACGATGTTATCGCTGCTCACGCGCTTCATACGCTTGACTTTGCGTTTACTTCCACGCCCTCGGAGCCGAGGGACGCCGATTCTTTTGGCCTCGATGTGAGGGGTAGAATGATGCTGGTGAAGGCGGAGAGAATGGGCGAGCTTGTCATCGCAATGGAGGAGGCATATCGGGTACCAGGGGAAGGGACTTCAAATTCGATGGAGGAGTAAGAGACGAATCATTCAGAAGGTTCTTGCGTATTATATGGTTTGCGTTGAATTGTGCGCTAACTAGCATTGGTCTGCCTCCAGATGTAACAACATTTATTATTATGAGATCAGCAGCACAAGCTCCTTGTTCAGTCTACCATTTCCAGGCTTTACCCTCATAGCTGGCAAACGTGCCAGAAGTCTCCGCCCTGTTCGCTGTATCAATCTATCGAGCACTAGTCAGCAAGCTGCTACAAAGTTAACTCGTGGTACCTGTGCTACTCACGATGTTCACGAGCCCAGTAATGCTCTCGTTCAGCGTCAAAGTCGGCCTGGGAATACCAAGAATATCTGCAGCGCCGTTTCCCATGTCGGTCTGCACCCATCTACAGACGGATTAAAATAAGCACCCTGATTGAGGGAATGAGTGCGAGCACATACCCTGGAGTCAGGGCGACTGCGGTGATCTTCGGGTGCTCGAAGTGGATCTTCCTTGTGATGAAATTGACAGCAGCCTTGGACGAGCCATAAGCCGTGTCAGGCGCTGGCATCAATTCCATATCCCCGATGCTGCCCATCGCGGACGACATCACGAAGAATTTGCCCTGTGCGGCTTCGAGAAGCGCGGCCGTGGCTTGGAAGAGAATTAGGGGCCCGATAGCGTTCACCTCGAAATGGGAGCGCACTTCCTGCAATGGCGTTGCGATAGCGGGTCCCATATATTTAGCAATTCCCGAGTTGGCGATGACCACATCGAGAGTGGAGATCCCATGCTCGGTCTGAAGCTGCTTCACTGCGGCGGCAGCGTCGGTATCCGACAGGCTGTCGACTTTAACGAAGATGAGCTTGCTGCCGGCGCCGACAGGCAAAGCTTTAAGGCTCGCCAGAGATTCGGAGTTGGATGGATTTCTGACAGCTGCGATCACGGTGACGTTGGGACGGGCAAGGAAAGTTTCAGCCAATCCCAGACCGAGACCTGCGTATCCGTTTGAGATCAGTCCCGAGGTCCACTGCGCACAATATTAATGCCAGATAGAGCTTACCTCGGTTGGCACCGGTGATAAGATAAGTGGTAGTGGACGACATTTCGAATGAAGAGGTTGCTAGGTGTTATTTGGTGGAGTCAATGAAAGGGATAAGATCGGATGAGAGGGGTGAGATTTACAGTAGTTTCTCTGCCTTGCCCTCCTCGTACTTATAGTGGCGTTGTACTTCGGTCGAACTACGGGCTTGCTGATGAATCGCCCCTATCATCGGCCGTCGACCTACGTTGGCTTGCTAACACTCCCAAGCTAAGCTTCAGTCATCAATAACATTTGTTCTTGATCATTGGTGCGAACTGATTTCAAAGAATCAAAGCAAGCTTTCATCATAAAGACCTGCACCATCATGCATGTGTATAGTCTTCGACTCAAAGTCCCTTTAAACTTGAGTAGCTTGAGTCCTTGGGGGTGAACGTGAAGACTGTAGTCTGAGGTAGGTATTTGAGCACAAGAGGCAAAATCGGCGTCCAATATTTAGCACAATGGAGTGTATATATTTATGGTTGGTGGTCATGCAAATATATAGCGTCGAGAGAAAGGTGTACCTCGTTGAAATAGGGGCAGCACAGCATTGGCTTCTATTAGGCAATTCGCGGAGACTGCGTAGGCTGCTCATCGGCTCTAACGCAGAGCCCCAACAGCTAAAGCTCAGCAGAGCACTTGCGGCATTGGCGTCTACGACCACCACCACCATGGCCGTCCCAATCGTGGAGGAGGCCAAGCTCATCAGCGAGGCCCTGAGCACTGTCAAGATTCAGGTTCAGCAGATGAAGAGACACTTGGTGCGTATGCCCGCAGCATTCATATCTTTTCCGTCCATCTTGGGAGAGTTATAGGCTTATCGGAGCTGCAATTCTTAGGAACTGGATCAGCTAATGGACGCATTGAAGAGTGCCAGCTTGATGTTGGCCGAACTGCGCACGTCGTCACTGTCACCCAAGCAATACTATGAATTATGTATGTCTAGTCAACACCCTCGCGTGCAACGACATCTCATCCTCCGATAGATATGGCCGTATTCGACGCCCTGCGTCACCTGTCTAACTATCTGTACGATGCACACACTCAGTCAAAACATCACCTAGCCGACCTGTATGAACTTGTACAATATGCGGGCAACATTATACCCCGACTGTACCTTATGATCACTGTTGGCTCTGTCTACATGTCAATACCCGATGCACCCGTGAAGGAGATCATGAAGGATATGATGGAAATGTCGCGAGGGGTGCTGCATCCAATCAGAGGTTTATTTTTAAGGCATTATCTCAGTGGGCAAACGCGAGACCACCTTCCCGTTGGCATCGACGAAGGGTACGTTTCTCCCGCACTGAGCTGGAACCATTCTATGTCTAATATTGCAACAGCCCTGTCGGCAATCTCCAAGATTCGATCACGTTCGTTCTGACTAACTTCATCGAGATGAACAAACTATGGGTGCGCCTGCAACACCAAGGGCACTCGCGTGACAGAGAGAAACGTGAAATGGAGCGGAAGGAGCTACGGATTCTCGTGGGGACCAATCTCGTTCGGTGCAGTCAACTCGACGGCGTCGACCTCGACATGTATCAGCGCATCATCTTGCCCAGCATCCTGGAGCAGGTGGTAAATTGCAAAGACGTAATCGCACAAGAGTACCTGATGGAAGTGGTCATACAGGTCCGCCTTCCGCATGCCTGGACTAATGGGAATGTAACTGATATCAGTGAAGGTGTTCCCGGACGAATTTCATCTACACTCACTGGGCCCATTCCTCTCGGCTACGGCGCAGCTTCATCCCAAAGTCAACATAAAACAAATCGTCATCGCGCTCATCGATCGGCTCGCCGCATATGCGGCGCGTGAGGCAGAGAACGAGGACCCGGAGGAGACGAAGCGCCAAGAAGAGGCCGCTGCGCGTCGCCTCGCGGAGAAAGTCAAGTTTCAGAAGGCGCGTACACGCGAGAACGTGTATTCGCCGCCGCCGACAGATGCTGGCAGCGATGGATGGGGCACCACACCTACGAGCCCGGTTGTCGAAAAGACGCCTGAGGTGAATGGGGATGGCCTCGAGAAAACTTTCCTAGATAAGGGCAAGGAGAAGGAGGTCGAACCTGCGAGGAAATTCAGAGGCGTGCCGGAAGATGTGCAGCTATTCGAGGTATTCTGGAAACAAGTCGTGGAGCTCATAAAGGTTAATATCATCCAAACTCTATGACGACTTTCGCTAATACAGCTGTTCTAGGCGCGACCGGACTTGTCGATACAGGACATCACTGCCTTGGTGGTATCGCTCACCAATCTGTCATTGAGCTGTTACCCCGACAGACTCGAATACGTTGACCAAGTTTTAGGATTTACGGAAGATAAAATCAAGGAGTTTGCGGAAAGGTAACTACTCCGCTCACGCACTCCAGACATCAAGCACTAATTTCGTATCCCAGCCCCGACCTCCATGCACCTCAAACAACGAACAACCTGGCCGCTCTCCTAGTCGCACCCATCAACTCCTACCAATCCGTCCTCACATTGCTCGCGATCCCCCGATATGTGCCCCTGCTCACACAACAGCTCTTCTCTACCCGGCGGTCTATCGCGCACTCCATCATCTCGTCTGTGCTCAAGAACGAGACGATCATCGAAGCACCTGAGGACGTTAACGGCGTGCTTGAGCTGTGCCACGTGCTCATCAAGGACCAGACGGATGGTGCACAGGGCGGGTTGACCGCACCCACCAAAGACGCGCGGAGGCAGGGGCCATATCACCTCGAGCGCGACGAGTTGGCGGAAGAACAAGGGTGGGTTGCGAGAATGGTGCATTTGTTCAGGGCGGAGTCACTTGATGTTCAATTTGAGGTGCGTAAGTCGCAACGCTACTGGACCTGAACTGATAGCCGTGCACTTAGCTTTTGCAAACCGCCCGAAGACACTTTGAAGCAGGAGGCGAACGAATGCGATTCACCTTTCCAGCTCTTATCACAGCATCCATCAAGCTTTGCCGCCGATACAAGAATCGGGAGCATGTTGTGAGTCAATTCAGGGCTTTTTGCCACTTGGTTCTGACCTTTGTCGCAGGAAGATGGCTGGAAAGCCAAAGTCGAGAACATTCTCAAGTTTGTCCGACAATTAACCTCCATCCTGGGAACGCAAGTCGACGCACCTGCTATTGCTCTTCGACTTTTCCTTCTCGCGGCGCAAATATCTGATGAATGTGGATTTGAGGACCTCACATATGACCTCTATGTGCAAGCTTTCACAGTCTACGAAGACAGCATCTCAGAGAGCCGCGCTCAGCTGCAAGCAATCACGCTCGTTATTGGTACGCTGCAAGGCGCCAAGGTTTTCGGTGTGGACAACTATGACACGTTGATCACCAAGGCGGCATTGCACGGCGCTAAGTTGTTGAAGAAGCCGCACCAGGCTACTGCTGTACATCTCGCCAGTCATTTATGGTGGCAGGAGGCTCCTGCTACGGAGGAGTCTGAAGAAGGCGATGATGAGGCCAAGGAAGCTACGGCGGACAAGGCCAGCAGCAAGGAGGACGGTGAGGGCGCGAAAGCATATCCGCATCAAGACAGCAAACGTGTGCTTGAGTGCTTGCAAAAGTCTCTCAGAATTGCCAATTCGGCCACAGAGGAGATCGTGACCGTCCAGCTCTACTGTGATACACTTGACCAGTACCTATACTACTTCGACCGTGGCGCACCAGCGGTAAGCCCCCATGTCCTCCCGTCCCGTAAATTCTGACTGAAGTCATTTATAGGTGGCTGCTAAGTTTGTAAACAGCCTCGTAGAGTTGATTACATCAAGCATTGACAACATCTCCTCACCTGATGTCCACCCATCGCAGCGCGCACCCCCGGGCCTCATTGAAGGAGTCCAAACACCCGAGATGATAACAAGACACTTTCGCAACACACTGTACTATATCCAAACCAAGAAACATGCTGCAGCCAGTGGAGAAACAGGCGCCAATGCACGGTATGAGGAAGTCGATGTGGTCGGTGCTTTGCTCAAGATGGGCATCGGGAGATAGTGGGTGGGGCGTTGATTGGTCTCGATTTTGCCTCACTGTACACATACCCTGTTATGTTTATACTAGCACATATATTTCCACATGCTTGCCAGCGAGTTTCCTTTCGAGTTAGCATTACGCACCTTGATGAGCAATGCAGTCACTCGCTGGTCACACGGGCCACAGTATACACGGGCCACGTGGTTAATGAGCATGCATGTGCCCACATTTCAACGCTTTGTCCTGTACCTATCACATCTCACCAGGCTACGACTGACAAGATGACGAAGGCTTTTGTAATGAATGGTCTCATTGAAAAGGTACGTATCTCACCAGACCTGAGAGCGTTTGCCAACCTGCTGTGCACTGTAGATGCAGTCCCCGGACCAGGACTTTCGGTTCGTGACTTATTGATGTTTGAAACGCGTTATCCACAGGAAGGGTGGCTGAAATTGCATCTTGAAACAGATTTATGAGTCTTAATGACCTCATGTCTGAGATCAAGTCGGATCCATCTAGTTTTCTAGGCGACGAACCCACAGAGAACAAGGTTTTGAGGCAGGTTTTATCTCTCGTGGAAGATAAGATATCCGAGGTCAAGAACCAGGCCGTCAAATGGTAACATAACTCTTTGACTCTCGTCGTTCCTAGCTGACTGTTCTCGTAGTCTGGGACAGTTGATCAAGATCATCCGCGAATCCCAGATGGACATGGTTGTGGACAAGCTCATCAACTTTTCTGGCAGCAAAGATGACGAACTGAGAGATATTTCTGGCCTTGGTATGTATCAATTCTTGTGCATGCATCCATCATGCTGATTTGAATGTCCAGCGCTCAAGACGATCACCTCGGAACTGCCTATTGATAGTAAAATCGCGGAGAAGGCTTGTGCGAAGTTAGCTCCCAAACTGCTCTCGCAATTACAGAATGTTTGTGTTCATCTTTCACTCCCCAGATGATATTTACTGACTATATCTATATATCAGCCTTCGACACCACCAGAGACTTTGATCGAGACTCTTTCGATTCTCTCGATCCTCATATCTCGTTTCCCCTCCCACGTCACAAGCCCCCCTCTTGCAGTCCACCCTCTCACCATTCTTGCGCCTTTGCTCTCGCACCCACGGCCTGCAGTTCGCAAGCGTGTTATCCTGACGCTTTCCCAGTTCGTGCCTGTATCTTCCCCGGAACTCTTTTCCAATCTCATCAAGACCAACGTTCTTCCATCCTTTGGGTCCGGGGCAACTTTGGAGCAACAAAGAACCACCGTGCAACTTGTGGCCGCTGTCGTGAGGCACAGTGCCACCCAAATTGCTCCAGTACTGGGCGATATCATCCCGGGGATTCTAAAGGCAGCACAGAAGGATGACGATGATCTCAGAGAGGGCTCATTACAGGTGAGAACCAAAACTCCCTCGTTCTGTATCTTAGAAGCTTTAATATCCTTCCTAGGCGCTCGAAGCGCTTTTACTCAGATGTCCAGTCGAGATAACACCTTTCCTTGGATCAATAACGCAAATCGGCGTTCAATACATCAAGTATGACCCTGTAAGAACCACGATTTCGATGAACAGACTATCATTGAGCCCGTATGCTCTCTAGAACTACGCCGGTGGTGAAGACGACGAAGACGAAGATATGGAAGGCGGCGACGATGATGATGACGACGCGGAGCTCGACGAGTAGAAGATTTCTTAATGTTACTTCATGGACTCTAACAGATCCCATAGGTATTCGGACGATGAAGACACCTCCTACAAGATTCGACGATCTGCCACAAAGCTACTTTCCGCCATTGTTGGTACCCGTCCTGAATTGCTCGCCACACTGTACAAGGACGTCTCCCCTGTTCTCATATCCCGCTTCGGCGATCGCGAAGAAACGGTCCGAGTTGAGGTATGGGCGACGTATGGAGTCCTTCTCAATCAAACACGCTTGTACGGAGGGGCAACCCAGACGAAGGGCGTTGCAGTAGTGGGAAAGCGAAAAAGAGATAGTGAAGAGGGTGTGATGGATGTTGAGGGTTCACCCTTAGCGCTTCTCAAAGGACAGGTCCCCGCGTTCTCCAAGGCGCTTTTAGGCCAATTGAAGTCCAACAAAACGCCTCCCGCGACACTGCAGGCAGGCTTTGGGCTCTTGCATTCATTGCTCGTTGTGCTACCCGGCTGTCTCGCAGCGCAAGCTACGCCCATCGCATCCAATACTGCCACTATCTTATCCCAAGCACCATCGACATCGACATCGGCATTACACATCACTGTTCTATCGTTGCTTGCTCTCTTCTTTGCGACCCATTCCCCGCCGACATTCTCTGGTGTTCTTCCCACCCTCA
Organism: Athelia sp. TMB; assembly: GCA_014898675.1. Classification (NCBI taxonomy): domain Eukaryota; kingdom Fungi; phylum Basidiomycota; class Agaricomycetes; order Atheliales; family Atheliaceae; genus Athelia; species Athelia sp. TMB. The sequence continues at coordinate 183,256 of JACXVL010000044.1, read as the reverse complement.
CGCCGGTTTTGCTGAAGGCACTGGGAGAAAGGCACCCACGAGTAGCATCAGAGGCGTTCCGTGTCTTCTCCTCTTGGCTCAATGCCATGAAACCTGTGAAAGGCACAGATTGGGTGGATATCGTCTACAATCAAGCTGCCGAGAGACTCAGTAGGAATGACACTGATGCTGAGGTTCGTTCATGCGCGGAGGATATCATCGCTGATCTGTGGATATGCGCAACCGACGTCATGCGAACAAAGGACCGAAAAGAGTGGGAATCGATATGTAGGACGGCAGGGAGCACCGACGGCGCAGTCAAGGTTGTCGCCAAGGTGGCTAAAGAAGTTGAGATTTCCGATGAATGGGTCAATGGTTGCGTCGAGTGGTTAATGGTGTTGATGAGGAAAAGTGGGCGCTCTGGCAAGTTGGATGTTTTCAATGCCACTGAGGTTCTTCTTCGCAGGTAAACGCTTTATCAACACATTGTATGCCATATTGACCAAAATGCAGGTACCAAAATGGCATCCCTAAAGACCTTCCTGCATCGTTGGTGCCTCAAATCAAGAATTACATCTCAACGTCGGATATATCGCTTTTGTCTCAGTCCCTCATCATCCTCGCCACTTTGTTAGAACTCTCTCCAGCTACCTTCCCTGAAGTGGAACGCGACATTCTGAAGGAGGTCTACAATATAGCTCATTCTCCACTCGTATCCGGCACAGCTCTCGATGCCTTGCTTGTCTTCTTTGGGGCATTAGTCCATGCCGATAATCAGATCGCGTCTCATGTTGTACCGAGTCTTGTCGCCAGTGCGGAGAAGGCGGACAAGGCCTCATCATCACCTCTCAATGTAGGCAAATGTGTAGCTCAGGTAGTGAAGGCTCAGCTAGGTGTCGCTGCCGGCATGATAGCGGAGTTCTCTAAGCATATCAAGGTCGGTTCAGGTATTCGAACACACGATCCCTCATATTGACTCTAAGCTTTCAGATTGGTTCAAAAGCTAAGGCATCTCATGTGGTCCTGAGTCTCTTCATTTTGGGCGAGATTGGAAAGTTCATGTGCGTATTTGTTTTGCCTGATTCGCTGCATCAATGTGAACTCTTGCTCTAGCGACATGTCCCCTCAAAGAGAAGTGTTTACCAATGCCATCGAGCACTTTGGCGATGGTCAGGAGGAGATCCGCACTGCCGCTGCCTTCGCTGCAGGTGCGTTACCAATTGCGAATTGACAAGGAAAGCATTGAACAGGGCTTAGGAAATATCGCTATTGGTAACTTGCACGATTTCCTTCCGGCGATCCTTGCCTTGGTCAAGAGCGACCCCAAAAAGCGATTGCTCTCCTTACATGCACTGAAGGAGGTTGTCACCAACTGCTCTCAGGGCCAACTTGAGGGTGTCGCGGATCTCCTTTGGGTCCCATTGTTCGAAAATTCTGACAACTCCGAAGAGACGACTCGTAATGTGGCCGCAGCATGCCTCGGTAAACTTACCACCACACACCCATCCAGATATCTTCCCCAGCTTCATGTACGTCTTTCTCGTCTGCAGTTATGTAAAGCTCACAGTATGATAAAGGCTCGTATCCGAGACAAAGACGCGGCGGCACGGGCCACAGTTGTTTCCGCCATTCGTTATACGTTCGCTGATACCGCCCCTACCTACGACGAACTCCTGGCGCCTCTTCTTATGGATTTCCTCTCTTTGATGTCAGATGACGATTTGGTAAGTGTAGAACTCCCATTCTCAACCGAAACTCATCATTTGATTTAGACTGTCCGCCGCCTGGCACTTTCGGCTCTCAACTCAGCCGTTCGCACCAAGCCCCATCTCATTCGGGAACATCTCTCCTCGCTTCTCCCAAGCCTCTACGCCGAGACTGTCATCAACCCCGACCTCATCCGCACAGTCCAAATGGGTCCGTGGACACATAAGGTTGACGATGGTCTCGAGGCTCGCAAAACTGCGTATGAGACGATGTACACCTTGGTCTGTCACTTTCTTTCCAGCCTCTTTCCTGCATTGATTCAAGCTGCCGACAGCTGGACACGTGCCTACCGAAGATCGACCTCCCAGCCTTCCTCTCGCGTGTTCTTCCCGGCCTTGCAGACGACTCAGACGAAATCAAGGTCATCTCACACATGATCCTCTTCCGTTTGGCACAGCTTGCGCCAGCCGCCGTTTCCCTCCGGTTGGACGAGGCCACGCCCCAGTTGGAAAAGACCATGAAGGGTGCGACAGTGACAAAGGACACAGTCAAGCAGGATCTCGAGCGTGCTGCAGAACTGCAAAGAAGCGCGCTGAGAGCGGTTGCGGCGCTCAGCAAGGCCAGCACCCCAGGAGTCGCACCCAAGTTTGACGCGTTTGTCGAAGAACTGAAAAAGAGTCAGATTCACGGCGCAGAGTTGAAGGAGCTCATCGGAGCATGATCAGTCCAGCGAGAACGAACTGTTGGTCTCATATAGTTGTAAGATTGATGATGGCACGTAACCCAAAGTCCTAATAGATACAAATTATGCTGTCTATGTACATTTGCTTGAAAGCCTGAAAGCTTCGTGTCCCGTTCGATGTTCTATCCCAAAATGCGTGCCTTGATAGCACGCCCAACCCTCCTTCGCTCGTTCGTGGCAGCATCACCACCAAGGACGCTCTTGTTCTCAATTGCGCGCCGAGAGAGGTAAGGCATAACGTCCTGCAACGCACCATAGGGCACGTATCTATGCACAGGCATGTGTAAGTAACAATGCCGGATCAAGATGTAAGGGATTGGACTGACTTGAGAACGAGCGGCGCTTGCGAGATGGTGCGCGAGACAAGACTATCTGTGAGCGCATCACTCATACCTGTTACGCAACACAGCAACATTTAAAATCATATATGCTAACAAACAGAAGACAAGACGCACCATATAACTGCCCGAAAACCACCCGCCCTTCTGCATCCTCCTTGATCCTGATGCGCTTGCCCTCTACGCGCGCCAGCCCTGAGTCAACCATTTCCCGGAGCACGTTGTCGCAGCTCTCCCAGTTGTGCGTCCCGAAGAGCACAGCCAGACTCGGCGACGCGGGCGTCGCCGCCACTTCGCGCACGAGCACGCGCGCACACGCGTCGTAGCACGCGTCCGAGTCCGTCTTCGCAAGCCATACGGGCGGGTACGGGGCGCCCAAGGCGATGCTCTTGCTCGGCGGCTTCCCGCGCCCCTTCGTCACCGCAGGGACCACGCCTGCTTCAGAATCAGAGGCGGGAGGGGCATGTGCATGGAACGCGGCGAGCTCGTAGGAGTGGTACGCCCCGCGGACAAGCTTCACCCCAAGAGCGAAGCCCTCGCGGCGAGCGAGCGCGAGGTCGTGCAGGAGGTGCGCAGGCGTGCGGCGCAGATAGGCCTGGTATGTTGCGTACACGAGCGGCTGTTCTCCATGCTTCTGTGTCTCCCCTTCCGAGGCCTTGGCAGAGGCTGCACCCCACGGCCACCACGACGTGGTGAGGGAAGGGGAGGGCGCGGAGATCTTATTAAACTCCCGCGAAAGGGCGAGGGTGAGCGCGTCGATGGCGGGCTGGTACCATGTGTACTCGGCGTCGATGATGATGCGCACACCGCGCTGCTGGGCACGGGTGCAGATGCGCTGCAGAGACGCGTGCAGTTTGCGGAGTGCGACGATATCGGCATCGCTCAGCGGAGAGGGAGATTGAGAATTGTTTTTAGTGCGAGCATAAAGTACGTCGAGATCGGAGATAGAAGCACAGCCGGGGAAGTCAATGCCCGAGGCGGGGCGCGAGCGGAGGAGGTGGCGCGATAGGTTGATAAGGGACTGGGGATCCGGTAGTAGGGCTGTCTGTGACCCAAATATATCAGAGCTGGCTGGGCAAATGTACATCATGGACATACCAATTTGACTGCCACCCACGTTCTCCGCCCAGTGGAGTGGGTGTGAGCAAGTTTATCCTCGAAGTCGGCCGCAACATCTATAGAATGGATCATCTCTTCTACAATGGCCTCATAAGGGCTCGCCGTCCCAGGTGCAGGTGGAGGCGCGTCTTCGTCCACCTCTACGCTGTAGGCGAACAGTACGCCTTGTCCCCCTGTACCGTCTGCGCCGACGCGCATCTTGCCGAAATCAGCGAGTGCTTCCTGGGCCGTATCTCCGCCAACAAACTGGGCAAAGAATGTGTGCCGAATGAGCGACTCTGTGATGGTGCCCAAGACGGGTAGAGGGAGGAGGGTTCGAAGTAGCGCTGGGGCTGCATCGACGAGGGCGGGAAGTGCGCATAGGGTATAGACCGTGTAGGAGCGCAGGAGGGTAGATATTGGCACGCTTGGGTCTATTGGCGAGTCTGCATGGGCGTCAGTTGATTCGGGGTCGGATGGGGCGAGGTAGATGAGGGATGCGGTGAGTGCGCCTGCTGATAAGCCCAAGCCCACTCGCGTGCGCAAGTTCCTGGTGGGACCACCCGCTTTGGCGGAGTAGAATCGGCGCGAGTTGAGTAGGAGATGCCTGTTGAGGGTCCTGGACAACATTGGCGACACAATGCAAGAAGTGGTCTGAGCACTAAGTGCTCGCTCGAAGTTGATGAAGTAGTAGCTCAAGGTCCGGTCCGAAGGCCTACAAGCGACGGGTTTAGGTCCGAAACCCCAGCCAAGTACACTGAAGATTGGCGTACCTCTGAAAATACTTGTGGTGTGCCTAGTTTTCGACTTTGCGAGGCGTTAGGGTGGGATGAAGATGAAACCGTATGGCAGGCGAAGTTCAGTGAAATTTGCCGTGCATGCCTGGGGTGATCGAGGGTGATCGATGGTCTGGGTAATGGATTAGCAGGTACCTCTTCTCGCTACTGATCCAAGTGCATTTGACACCAGATTATGATGCGCTACGAGCACAAGCTCAGTCTGCGAAATGATCGTGACGATGGTATTCATTGCAACTGCATTGTGGTGCTTCATTCATACGAGCTACGATCCTGCTTAGATGCAGCAGTCAACGAGGTGAGAGAGGACAATCCGTGATGCTGTCCCAGGTTCAAAGCGTTTGATTGAATCAATGTTCTCATATTCAAAGCTTAAAGGCAAGAAGATGGTGAACGGGAGGGTACAGACATTTTACGGTCAGAATAAGATCCATATTGTCACCGAATTTCGCCTGCCTCAGGCTTTCTTCAGGTTGAACAACTTCATTGGGCTACCGAAGACCTATTGATAGTATCTTAAACAGTTGATTGATATGAGAGTGACCTAGGCAGACTTCTGAGGCGCAGAACTTTACCATTCGGGTTTACATACAAGTTGTAACAAATCTGCGATCAGTCCTCACTGTATCTCGCCCTGGTCACATGTGCAGAAGCTATCCTCTTTGTTCAATGTTCAATCAATGGTTTGGTGGCTTCCAAAATCGATGCGCGATTACTGTAATGGAAATACCCAAATTGCAGACACCCCTGATCGTTGGGGAAGCGGTTCTTTCAAGTCTCTGGATTGCACTCATCAAGTACTAGTTCAACGAACTCGATCCAGCTGCCTTAATGGTTGGTGGATCGCACGATACCTCAGAGAGCTCGAGTTTGCGGGACTAAAATTTGATCCATGATCAGTAAGTAGAATTACAACACAGATTCGTGCTTGCGAAAGGTTACGAAGAAACAAGATTGATTTCCAAGTTGCACCTACGTCGCAGTTACATAATTCTCAGACAAAGAATCAAGCTTGTGAGTCTGCCTAAGTACGAGAGACTGGATTTATGTAGAGAGCATATGGGGGCCCGGCAACGTCCATCCCCCGGCTGGCAACCGCAGCCTGCAGGCATAGGCGCTGCCCACCGCCACCCACTAAGATCGTCCTACCTTGTTTTGAGTAACTTATCCTCGCGATGGGATGCGGGCAGAAGCAATGCGTGTGCACCACGCGCGAGTGATGACGACAACGAAACTTTGATTGGCAGTGTAAAATCCGCCCGACGGGAAATGGTGCCTAATAATAGGCCCCTTTTAGTGCGTCTTACGCCTGCTCTTATCCCCCCACCAGCTTGCGCCCCGCTAGGAAGTAACGCGGCAACATGGGTAGGCTCTCTAGCGTTGATATATCTTAGAATTGCTCCTGAAGCACGTCTTTAGGGCTTCAGCTTGGTTTCCGGCTCGCGCTGAGCTTCCTTGTGCTTTTCGCGTCGATCGCGACTGTCCGTGCGTCTTGCAACGACGATGGGTGAGTGGAGCTACTGCCTTTTCCAGTTTAGACCTCACTTCTGAGACACACATAACAGCTTTGATCCTAGAGGGAATTCCTGTGGGTTCCAGTTCACAGGGGGCACTGCGTTCGGCGTCGCGATCATCGTTGGTGCGTCTTTCTGCACTCGTTTAGAAAATCACCAGCTAAATCACATTGCCGAAAAGTGTTTTTCGTTGTACTCGCAGGCGCAATCTATCTTACTATCAAACGGCGCCGTGCGCGGATGGCTCGGGCCCACCTGGCGGCCGTCCAAGACGCACAGGCTGCCCAGCGGTTATCCAATTACACGCCAAACTACGGCCAGTCGTATCGCCATTCCCAGCCGTTCTACCCCCCGCCCCCACCCCCACCCCCAGGGCCTCCGCCTGACGACGTGAAGGATCCGGTCAGCCCGCCGTATCAGCCGCCAGACGTGCCTGCGTATCCGCCGCCTACATACGCGCCGGCCTGATGGGACTCGGACTTTTAGATTCTTGGGTAGATGGTTTTGTTTTCTGGTACGCTTTGTGCAATCGTACTCTTGCTTTCTGACCCACGCACCCTTTGTATAATTTTGTTCTTGGACCTGGATTTTAATGCGACCCCTCAGTACGGATATTAGTATGGCTCTGTTTGCTTCTGCCAACCGTCTCGCGCATCTTCCTTGAATAATGCCTCTTTGGAACTTATTACTACATGGGATTAGACTGCTCCACCTCGCTATCACCTCCCAGACTTTTCACAGATTGCCACGACAGCTGTCAGGTACCCGTCGAGTCGATGAGCTCATTTGCCACTGCCGTCAAATATAGAATGATATCTCCATTATGACCAGTTTATCAGTTGGGTGTACATTTCAACTCACTCAGTATGTCACAGTCTATCAGAATTCCCGGTCAGTTAATATGGTGACGCAAAGCTTGATTGACTTGACGCGTGTTGTTTTTCTATGTTCACAGACCAACACAAGCAGCCTTCACAAAACGTGTTCATATGTTCGTAATTGCGATATTAGAATAAAACTGCTGAATAAATGCGACCAGTGAAAGATGGTGCAATTAGCAGAGTCGAGCAGCCACTCGGTAAATATCAGAAGGCGCTGCTATACGTTGGGAGTGGGTATTGTAAAGGACCTTTCGCATCAGAGCAGCCATATGCAGGCATACCAAAGAGCGAAACATCTGTATTTTTCTCAGCCAGA
>JACXVL010000044.1:131221-170335 GCA_014898675.1 Athelia sp. TMB | reverse complement strand
CCGGGCAAAACCAGAGATGACTACGACGCCGAAGTGGCGCGCATCATTCTGCTGGAAAACCCAGATCTAATTGTTTGTGCTGGATGGATGCACATCTTCGGCGACGGATTTTTGAATCGGGTTTATCCACCTGGTGACCACGATACTCCTGGGCGAGTGGTAGTACCGGTCATCAATCTCCATCCAGCTTTGCCTGGCGCTTTCGACGGCGCGAATGCCATTGAGCGCGCATATGCCGCGTTCCAGGCCGGGGAAATCAAGCAATCAGGCGCGATGGTTCATTTATTAGAGAAGGAGGTCGACAAGGGTCCGCCATTGCTTGTGCGATCGATAGACATGCACCAGGGTGAAGCTATGGAAACATTTGCAGAGAGATTGCACAAGGTCGAATGGGAGATCATCGTGGAAGGTACGAAAATCATGTGTGACAGACTATCCGGTGACGGTGCGTTTCATAAGCTATATGGTTTGTTGATTTGGAAGATCTAATCACCTGTAAATTGTCCAGAGAAGGCATTGCGGATATAGACGTTTGGCGACAAAAAATTGTATTTCGCCAGTCCGACATATCAAGTTTGAATGGTCAACATTTTGACACAGTCAGTGACCGGAGGAGCGGACGCTCTCCTTCCTGTGGCACAAGATATCATAAGGCGGGCTTGATGTGATTGAAGTGGTAGGCTACTGCAAATGTGGCTCTCCGTGGTTGTCGTTTATATCATACAAATACCCATGTTGCGAATTAGCATTCAGCGATTCGTCTCTAAGTGATACACAGCAATACGCCGATAGTACAGTACGCGAAGTAGTCGACAGCACATACACATGACAGTAAGGATATAAGGAGACAAAATGAGCTAGAAAAAACACCAGTTTCAAGAGAAAAAACTGCAGTACGTATGGATATACAACACAAAAACAGGACGACTATCCCCTCGGTAGTATGATATGTCCCAAACCGTTATCGGAAACTTGACCGGTTAATCATACACGGGGGCTTGCTGCTCTGCAAGCGAGCGAGCGTGCACATGAACATGGCTGGGCTTGTCCACCAAATGACAGACTTCAATCCCCTGCATCCAGGGGTGTTTGACCACTTCCTCGATGGGCCATCTGATCTTTGGATCGGGCTCGAGCATCTTTCGAATAAGCGACCGACAACCACGAGGATTGAGATTGTTGATGGTGGGTGGGAAGGTAGTCGTCGCAGCGGTGGCAGGGGCAGCTGCAGCGCAGGCGGCCGCGTAAGAGCCATAGAGCTGATCCGAAACTTGGGCGACCCGCCATGGGAGCTCCTGGAAGTGGAGGCAGTAGTAAACAATACCACAGGCCCAGATATCGACAAGACGAGCATCGTATGCTGGAAGGTTGTCAGCATCACGCCTTAGCAAGCGCCGGAGATAGACGTACGCTTGCCCAAGAACTGCTCTGGAGCGATATAGGGCTCACTACCACAAAGCCCGGTGGACATGTGGATAGTGGCTTCCCAGGGTAACCGATAGACCGTCGAGGCACCATAGTCCCCGATCTAAAGCGGGTCTAATGAGCGTCTGGCGGACATGCAAAGCAATCGCTTCACCTTCAAATGCCCTTTGGTGTCGAAGAACAAATTCTCGGGCTTGAGGTCACGATGTGCTACTCCCTGGCTGTGCAAATAGGACACGCCAGTGAGGATCTGCTTGAAGCAGCACTCCACCTCGCTGGGAGACATGCCGCCTTTCTTGATAGCAGCATAGAGGTCTCCTCCGGGACAGAATTCCATGACTTCGCACCAGCGCTTCTCCTCATCCTGCACGAGATCCACCGTCTCGACTATGTTGATGTGATGCAGCGTCGATGATATACAGAACTCTGCAGTCAATTTCTTGACGTATTCTTTTTCTGATTCGTTTTTTCTGCGCTTGCGAAATTCCTAAGGGTTCAGATGTGAGCCAGAAGTAAAGTTGCTGGAAAGCACTGCACGTACCTTGACTGCGTACAGCTTCTCCTCAGTTCGATCCCACTTGTGAGCTAACCGTACGACTGAAGTGGCACCCTTGCCGATCGCCACCTTCTGACAAACACCGTATTTCTTTGACAGGCTTGTTTGGCTCCCTGCGTTAGACTTGGCGTCTCCATTGTCAGAATCTGACTTCTTGCTGCTGCCATTCGACTTAACGGATGATCGACGGGAGAGTTTGGGACCACCAGAGAGCAGATCCTTCAAGTTAAACTTGTGACTGCCGTCGGTAGAGTTGACGGAAGGCGCCCGTGGACGAGCGGCAGGCGGCTCAGACCCCTTTTTGGCCGGCACTGCTACCTTTCCCCCTGAGAATCCAGCAGAGAAGCTCGGTGCTCTACTGTTCGCCCTGCTAGGTGCTTGGCTAGGGGGTCTTGTGGAGGGAAGACTGAAAGTCCCGCTTTCCGACGGAGACGGTGAGTCGTGCAAAGCCGACTGCTTGTCATTGGGCTTTCCATTGAGTACGCCGATGGACAGCTTCTCTAGCGCGAGACGAGTGTTTCCCGGCTCCTTGGGATATGCCCCAGCCTCAGGGGATGGCAAAGGCACGCTCTTGCTGTCGTACTGCATCAACGGGGTTCCTGTCGCGATCGCGATCTTGTTGGGCGGAGATTGGGGAGTAGATTTCGCCTTGGGTTGGCTAGAAGGTATCGTCTGGGGTTTTCTGGTTCCATGTGGAGGTTTGTCTGAGCCGTCAGGTCCCTCACCCTCGGTTTGGGAGGTTTCGGAAGCGTCTGCTATGGCCATTGCGGACGGGTCGTAAAACGCGGCTGATGGGATTATGGGATGGAAACGGTGCTGGAAATGGGCGAGAAGAATGGTGTCGTTGGGAATTGGATATGGAGTAGTGGGCTGGGTCGTTGCTTTTATTAAATACTCATGACGGCAGACACGTTTAGAGGGCGGATTTGTAAACAAGACACAGGGCTAGTTTAGGCAGGCGAGAGGGCGCGATGTGGGTTCAAAACCCCCTCGCAAATGCCTAGAGAGTAAGCTGGCAGGAAAGAATAACGGGATCCGAGCACTGCTCGAGACGATGAGAGAGACAGAGAAAGAGCAGAGAAAATCAATTTTCGCCGGGTCTGGTAGCTCGGGCAGGAGGTCCTGTGTACCGTTGTTTATACCAACTCCGCTTTTCCGGAACATGCTGCCCATCTTACACTCCGCCTGCCATCTGCCGGTGCTGACAATTGCATTGCAAGTAAACTTTTGTTATGCATCGTCCAACAACAAGCTTGCATATTACCACCAAATGCTCCTGGATGTTCGGGGATCTTCTTGATCTCGTTGCGCCTTGACAGACTGCAGGCCACACGCACAAACCCCTCACCGACATGATCTGTGACGGCCCTGATATGGTCACCCCATCGCGGCATATATGGGAACCCGGAAACAACTGATAGAAGCCCACAGACGAATCCAGAATAGAAGAGTTCACCCCTCCCAGGTGCTCTGCTGTATCATCAGGACATCCGGCTGCTGGCAGTCGCCCTGGGGCGGTGGTCAGACCTTCGTCTTAACAACCCGGAAGCGGGCCGTTTTCAGATAGAGTGTCTACCATTGTCGCCACGATAGCCGTGCTTGCTTCGCTGCCACAATTACACCTACACCCTTTTACAGTGTAGTCGGGTACACGCCTCGGCAATGAATTTCTGGGGCGCACGGGCCTCGGATGCACGCTGATTGGTCGGATCGCGGAGCGGAGATAAACTTCTACCACTGAGCAGCAAAGCCTTCGCCAATCTTGGATCGATGGCGCACAGATCTGCTTGCAGGCTGGGAGGAATATCGGAGTCAATTTTGCAAATGAGCTCATACAAATACTGCGACCAAGAGTATCTAGACGTCGCCCCATCAATGCTAGGTGCAGAATTTAAGTACTGATTGCTTGATGTTTTATCTAGCATCAGAGCGCGCAGTCGAATATATGTCACTTTGGTGGCGGCCGTGACAGCGACCCTGCCAGCGGTGAAAGAAGTGAATGGATGTCCTCGAGATAATCAGCGGCTGAGTGACTGTTTGCATCTCCGTGACGGCCGCCACATGCTGGTTGTGGCGGTACTAGCCCGGAGGGTCACCTGTTGAGCCATCATCCGCCGCCAGTTTATTATTGCCATCAGGGACGGTTTATTAGGCATACACGTCGAAGTGATCATAAGTAGGTGAGATGGGGATGCTGATCCCCGTCGGTAATGTGTGACGGGCTCAAGGGACCGACAAGCATCTGATAACACTTCAAATCGCAGAATCCTCCTGAATGCAATGTAAATGAACAGGTGAGCAGGCGGCTGTGATATCTGAGGGAAAGATAGATCGGAAATCTTCGTCATGACGAAGTTGTTTCTAGCATTGCGTTCCGGACGCCACTGAATCATCCGCGCTGATTAAGTCTCGGTGATTAGCGAGAGCAGCGAGATGAAAGAGAGTTCAAGTATATTCGCTATCCTGTCAAGTATAGGTTATAGGAGAATCCCAACTTATCGTTCAAAATTTCAGCTAATATGTCGATTGAGACAAGCCTACAACGCCACAGCAACCACGATACGTTGAGGCGCTGATATACTCAGAGGATGGCACGAGGAAAGTATACAATGCATAAATGTGGCGTTCCTTCGGCGCCCAACAGTCAGCTGGTGGGTGGCACCGACTACAAACGGAATGCTGACGCTGAATTGCTAGAGCCGTGCGGTCCTCCTGACCTGCCTAGAAGCTTCAAAGCAATGAATATGTGGATGCATGGTCCGTTTGAAATCAAGTTATACCAGGCCCATCGCGTCTGGAAATAGTTTCTGGCCGGCGCCACCGGGTGGGTAACAGGCATGACTTCTACTCGAATGGAACCAGCAGCATCTGAGGAGCGTGTAACTCGATTTAACGTAGCTATGGCCATGGGATATAGTTGAGAGCTGAACCTGAGATACCTCAAGGGAGACAAAAAAATATCTGGTCAATATACCCGAGATGGTCGATGTTTGACACTTTGAACTTGAACGTTTGAACCCTGCAAACCGCCAGCAATCGCGAAGTTGTATTTGCTCAATATTTTCCTGGGGGTCCCATATGCATCGAGCATATTTTGTTTATTTATCTTGAGGTTATTTTAGATTTACGCCTGGTGCGTTTATGGGTACCATTGATTGTGATTGATGGAAATGGCCTCGTTAGCATTCGGCTCCGGCATCAGAGTCTATGAGCACCAGATGAATGGAAAAGTCGCTCCTGGAAGAGATAGATATGTCGATTTAGTACAAGCTGAGAAAAGAGAAGTAAATCTTCGACGGCATTCACCTGACGCCAATGTGATCGAAATGAGGCCAGGGTTCCTTGCGAAGTTCGTGTCCTGAGAGTTGTATTGGGGGGCTTTGACCCGGATCACAGCGGCGCAATGGTCATTGGCTACACAAAAGCCATCGCATATGGGCTAGGGTTAGGATATGTATTGATTTTTCAGGTCAAACGGAGGGAGGTAAAAAGCGATAGTATCTGTACCAAGGCCTCTTAAGCTGATGTTTCCAATCAATGTGAAGTTGTGTCTGCCACGTACGAATAAAAAGTATGATGCTCAAACCAACCTCATGAGTCGATTCTGACAATGAGGAATACGTCGGTCGGAGGTTGATAGCATAGGAGATAGCATATTTGCCCTGATGAGGTTATATTTCTCGAGGAATAAATAGGTAACCAATGACAGCAGGGCGAAGGAGCCTCTTCGCGCCTGCTTTAGTATGCATCCGAAAAGTACCAGTAATAGCGTGGGGCTATATTCATGATAGGTTGAGAAGAAACCCAACACCGCCAAGCGAACGGAGAGCATATAACTGCCTGCCTTTTAGGCGTCCAAAATGACAACGATAGGTAGTATCCAACACCAACGTGAAATTTGAAGGGAATGTAAGCGATTGGTACGGGCGCCTTCTGGATCAAGAGTCACACTAAAACGTTCAGGACGTGTCGAGAGCATGTTAACGCCAGCGCTTTTGATTGCGGGCCCAGGTCAATGGCAGGTATACATTTCCGTCAAGCATGCTCCTGAACGGGGATATTATATATAGCGCTCTATCTTGATTGCGAATATTATAGTTTGAGTATGCATGGACAACCTAATGAAGTGGACTGCAGAGCTGTGTCAGAGCTGAGACAATGGGACATAACAGAGCGACAGAGCGCACCTGAAGAATCATGCATCCCATGGCCTCTCCTGCAGCTTGCTCCCTTTGACCGCATACCCCCGCACCGCCCTCCGCTCCCGCGTCTGCTCCACCTTCGTCCTCACTGCGCTGGCGGGCACGTTCTCCACCTCCACTAGCTCCTTCAGCAGCAGAATCTTGCCCGCGGCCTCGGGGCAGTGCGCCATGAACACCGTCTGGTTGCGGCGCGTGATGCCGAGCGACATGAGCGTCTTCTGCTTCTTCTCGCCGAGGGCTATCGCAGACCGGCGCAGCGTGATTTTGTAGTGCGTGTTCGCGGCGGTTTCTGTCTGAGCGAGTGCAGGTGCCTCTGTGGCAAATGCACGCGATGAAGAAGCCTTGAGGCAAGGCCGAAGTGAGGGTGCGACGCGGAGCATGGTGGTGGACGACGTTGGTCAATGTGCGGAGCCTTTACCTTTGCCTCGCCCGACGCGGCGGACTTCGAAAACTTTCAGGTTCGAGTTTCACCAAAAACCTTCAAACGGCTTAGAGAATCAATTTGATATAAATTCCTATCTATATTTGCAGGGCCTACCTCCCAAGAGTTCAGAAGTTCGAAAAATTGGTGATTCACGATGAACAGCGTGGAAAACAGAAAGCTACTGTAGCAATAGGCAACTGTCCTACAACATTGACACAACATTTATGAGTTATAACCCATACTATAATTCATGCATGTTATCAAAAACGATACTAATAATCAAGCTTGAAGCACATTTGGAGTCATTTGAGACGAGGAAGGATGGCTATTTTCATTCGTCCAGGCATTTGTCCCGCCCTCTGAAAACAGATTAGGTAGACCTTTTTAAAACATGAATCTTGCTTCGCATATATGCTCACCAGCCTTTGCTCAACTTGGATATGCTATGCACAATGAAGGAGTGCGAAGGAAAACGTTCCAAGGTACCGATAATATGGAGAGTGCAAAGTGCACTCAATGCGTCAAACAAGAGTAGATCCATGCTCAAGAGTTGTGAGGCAGAGCGCATTTCGCACAGGGGAGACACTAAGCAGCAGGTGAGTGCGCATGAACCATGTCGTGATATTGGGTGTGGGCATGCGGTCATAGCATAGTGAATTACAACGCCAAATGAAAGGAAGATGATGGTGGTAGATGAATGCGAGACAGTTACTCCTTGACCTCGGCATCCTTCTCGACCTCTGTGATACCCGACCGCTTCTCCGCCACACGGGCCGCCCGACGCTCGCGAGCCGCCTGAAATGACACAGCATACCATTGAGCAACGATCCAAAAGTGAAAGGTAGCCTAATAAACGCACCTTGTTCTTGACGCGACGAGCCTCCATCTGGTCGGTGAGAACCTTGGTACGGTTCTTCTCGGCCTTCGCTTTGTGGATGTACTCCATGAGCACACGCTTGTTCTTGAACACGTTACCCTTGGACTTTTGGTAGAGTGCGTGGTACCTGGTAGCGCTTCAGCACACTGACGCTGAAGCAAACGGCCAGATCACTCACAAATGCTTATCGATCTTGCCCGCTTCTCTGTACTTTCGCAGCAGCCGTCTCAGCACCCGTTGTCTCCTCATCCATACGACCTTCGTTGGCATACGCGCCTCGCTCGTACCCTTCCTCTTTCCCGGGCCGGTGTGACGTCCCTTGCGCTTCGCTGCGAGCGCATCGCGAGTGCGTGCACGCGAGTGGATGGTGGTGGGCTTGATGATCACGCGGCCGTCCTTGATGAGCTTCTTGACGTGTGTGCGCGAGTTGGCGTTGCCAATTTCGGCTTGCTCAGCGGGGTCGAGCCAGATTTTGCGCTTACCGACGCCCGCGACGGCGGCGGCGAGCCGCTTTTGAGAACGGAGATTGACTGTGGAAAGAGATCAGTCTGCGGTCGATTGGAGCTAAATTATCAGGACTCACCCATTAGCGATGTCTGCAGACAGAGGTTCGTTAGATTCGGGATAAAGAGGAGTGGGGGGCGAGCATACCTTGGTCTTGAGGTGGTCGTCGATGCGAGTCCGATTGGCGGGTCCGCAAGACTGATTCACTGTGGCGCGATGACATTGATTCCGGAACTCTATTTTCTGGCTGCATGTATGCAATCACACGCCACATTTGTCATTGCTGCAACCTGGGCGCCAAATTGAAACTGTGCACTGTGTGCAGTGTGCGCTCTTCCGAGTCTTCACCCACCGAACTCCTGCCTCCCATCATCCACGAAAGAGCAGTGCTCGACAGCCAGAATGGTCTGACGAGATGGAGGTCTGCGCGTCATCACCATGGCCCTATCACTCTCAGAAGCATAGAACCACCCAACTCTCACTCGTTTTCTTCATTCTTTGACCTCCGACGTGTTATTTACCTCTTTCTCTCTGACTTTGGGAAGTTACCCAACAAAATCAGCTTTTCAATAGCACATCTTCTACACCAGCCTCTTGCATCCTTTCGATACAGGTGTACTGTTTGATTCCGCTTCTCGGCTGATCGCATTTTTAAACGCTCGCCAGTTGCCTGTAATACCGCGTCATTCAATGCACGTGTACTATCTAAAAGATTCTCTAAATCAAATCTGATTACCACGATGATGACTTCATATGCCCTGAATTAAGAGCTCTCTCTCTCTCTTGCTTCCGTCTATCATCAATTCCTTCAAGCAGACCCCTCGACTACAGCGACTTACAAATGTAAGGCTCCATAACCAACTTTTATTTGTGCTTGGTCCACTAGCTGAATATGCCTACCAGATCTACTGCTGCACGGCCATGGTTTCAACTTACACGAGATATCTTATTACCGGTGCAAACAGAGGTAAGCTTTATTACTAGTACTATTAGTTGTATAAATCCTTGCACCCGATAAATCGCGTTCTTAGGTATAGGCTTGGGACTGACCAAGTCGTATCTGTTGAGGGCCAACACGACAGTCATCGCTGCTGTACGCGACCCAACGAACACCTCCACAGTTGAGAGCCTCCAGCAACTGAAAGCCGGCCCAGGCAGCAAGATCATCATTGTGAAAATTGACAGCAGCTCTGCAACCGACGCGGGCGAAGCGGTTCGCCTGCTTCGCAGCGAGCACGGTATTGCAGAACTTGACGTCGTCATCGCCAACGCTGGCATTTGCAACCACCTGGCCTTGGGCCCCGTATCAGAAGCCTCTATTGAAGAGATACGGAGCCACTTTGAGGTGAATACCATCGGTCCATTGGTGTTGTTCCAAGCAACTGTGCCTCTCCTGGAGGCGTCGAAGAACGGAAAGTTCATCGCCTTGTCCGACAGCGCGTCGGATCTGATGACTGATCCTTTCATGGTGTACGGTACATCTAAGGCTGCCCTCAACTTCATACTCCGCAAAATCCATGTCGAGCATCCTAACATTACATCGATGGCAATCTATCCTGGGTAGGTCATTCTTCTTTACAACAGCTGATAGAAGCTTCCGCATTGAACGTTTCTCTCGACAGATGGGTATCCACGGACATGGGCTCGGCAGCCGCAGATATAATAAAACCGTCCGAATCACCTATCTCAGTGGAGGAGAGCGTAGCCGGAATTATCAATAGAGTACGTACCAGCTTCTTTTGTCCACGTTTATAAAGCTAACACGTATCCGTTAAGGTTGATAGCGCGACCAAAGAGGAGACATCTGGAAAAATAGTGGCATTTGACAAAGCTCTGGCTTGGTGAATGTATAAACTTCGTTTCAAGGGATGCACAGCTCTTGAGCGTTTGACATCGTTCTTTGTACCGGCATGGTGTTTTGTCTTCTTTAATATGGGCTCGCAACACATGTTCGAAAGTACAATGCTACTGGGAAGGTCTACTAGTATTTTTCTACTGCTGCTCTCTTGAACTTCATCTACACATCTCTTGCTCGCCACAGTGTTAGCTTGGTCTATGATCTATGTCAGCCACTATGAAGCACCCACAAGCTGCAGCGATCTGGGAGATCTCATCTCGTAAAATGGTGTCAGCCCCAAATATCATTGTTAAAGGACTCCACGGCGAGTAGGCTGCTTCGTCTTATCGCATACTCCTCTCATATATCATTGATCAGAGCATACCTTCACATATCCCTGCGACTACTGGTTCGCACCACGACGTGTCACGTTTCCCAAATACTGCTGACTAGCAAGCTTCAGAAATGGCTTGGTTTGGTTTCGCTACGGTCTATGCAAACTGGTTTTGATCCTCACATATTTATCCGTAACACTATACGACGCTGTTACAGGTGTGCCAGAAGTTGGACATGTACTAGACAGCAATCACTGCGCCATTATCTTACGTGGCCGGACCGGCGGTGCGTCCTACATCGCAATCGCATTGTATGACACTGTGGTATTTCTGGCGATATCTTGGCGGGTTTTGTCTGACCTCAAAACGGGGAATTCTTGGAAATCTCGCGTCATATCGTTTTTCACTGGCATGGGCTTGTTTAAGTTATCCAGGGCTCTGTTACGCAATGGGCAACTTTATTACGCGTAAGTCGTTTCCCTTCAAGTGTGACAAAAGTTCTTATCGCTTATCTCCAACATATCAATTCCTAGCATCGCAGTGTGCATCAGTGTCCCGGGTGCTGTTCTCCTGAATCTGCGGGTGTCGGGATGGGCCGGTGCATTAAACTCCTTAACCATCGCACTCCCAGCTCTTTTAGCCTGCCGCGTATTTCGACAATTGAAGCTGAAGGCCATAGAATTTGAAGCACTTAATATGCCGACACTCTCTGCTCTGCCCACTCTATCCATCGCTGAGACCGGGGTGCTTGTACCGCATGTTGAAGTCGAAGACCCGTGCGCCGGTAGTAGCGCTTATGGAAGGGCTGATATCACTCTGGCATGATGTGATTTAAGGTGCATAACAATATCATTACTATTAGGACATACTAATAGTTACAGTACAGTAAGTCAACTAGCGTGGCAGTCTCGACCATGAGACATGGTCAACTACTTGATCCAGCTGATGCATATTGGCCGCCTCGCGTCTTTCCTCTGCCCTGTTTTTCTTCAGACTGAGTCTCGCATTGTCGTTAAGACACCTGCTCAGTTGCATATATGTCTCACAGTCTGTACGACCATCCAAGTCATATCATTTGCCTGAGGGCTGCCTTATTTGCTGCCTTTGTCACGATAAGCACTCCGTGTAGATATGAATATTGAGTGCAAATTAGACTTAGCGACTACGGCGAAGGATGGCAAAACGTCGAGCCTCGTCCTCGAGATTCGGGGGACTTCAAGGAGGACTCCGAATCCAAATCTGTACAAGAGCGCCAGATTCTTTCGCAATGCGACTCATAATGAAGGAGACTAGTATTTTCTCAAGACAAGACATCCGGGAGTTTGAAGTCGGCTTAAGTTTGCCTCGATTCTTTTGAGCAGCTTTCGCCAGCATTTGAGATGAATCTATATTTCTGATGCTCTCATGTAAGATCCCATGATGCTTGTTCTGGTTCTATGTTTGAACGCGCAAAATTTGCCTGTAACATCTCGCACTCTCACAGTCAAACTGAGCGAGGCACTATGGGAGTAAGCAAGTGAATACTAGTTGTTACCCCATCTGTGCTGCCTACGCTCCTGATCATGAGCGCTCCTGATGATGTGTTCGATTTCGTGGCGCGGTATCAATGCAATGACCGAAATGAAGTTCGGAAGCTTCCGGATGCCTATCCTCTTTGTCACGAACACAGTGACGACGATTCACGAAGGCAATCTGAACGCCTGCATCTGTTGATTGGCGACTCTCGGTTTCGACTTTGAAGCCATGAAGCCTCTTTCAAAATGATCTGACTATTAAATATCACGAGCCCAACACGAACCGCGCATCGCTTTGGGCCTCTGCTCCTTCGAGTTCTCAAGGTCAATACTCTTTGGCGGCCGTGGAAGTTGAACGTATATACGCGTCGGCGCAGCTCGTGCAAATGCTTGTGCTGTAAGGCTGTACTATCTCAACATCCGATGCACGCAGTCTGACGCAAGCCTGGGACCTCCTGGGACCCTGGGTCATTATGCTACCTGTCTTTGAGTTGCCGGCACGGCCGCTTTGGTGCCGCTTTGATGCCGGTCTCTCATGGGAGAGTGCGTGGTGAGTGTGTATATCGTCACTCATATTGGATAATACTAATCAGATTAGATGAAAGAAGCCTTGAGCACGGCCGTGATTGGACCTTGAGGTGTTCGAATCTTCGTCGGAGTACGGGTTGCATACGTGATCAGTAAAGATAATTCTCCCACCCACGATAGGTCACGAACCTATAAAGGCACTTCGTTCTACGATGCAATTGACCAAAAAACATCATCCCCAAACAACTATTACATTCATACATTCATGTCTACTCCTGCTCCTAAAGTCCTCATCGCCGGGGCTGGACCTTCAGGTCTAATCGGTGGGCATTGAATGCTTCTCTCGGGTAGATTCTTGACTAATGCGCAATAACTCCAAAGCTGCTCTCACTTTGCTCCAGAATGGCGTACCCGTCAGAATCATTGCGAAGGAACAGTCACATCGCCCTGGCCAGCGAGGCTCTGGCGTGTCGGTAAGTCCTTTACGCTACACTGAAGGGCCAATGCTAAAGCATGTCGAACAGGCCCGCACTCTCGAAGTGTACAATTTTCTAGGCGTGAAAGAGGTTTCAGAGAAGGCTGCATTCTGCTTCGATATGCTTGAACATGCCAAAGGCTCATCCAAAGTTCACAACGTTGCGCGGATGGCTGCTTGGACTGAACCCTCTCCCAGCTGCCCCTGGGTGCGTCGAGATGTTCAGGCTATGGACTCCACTCAATTTCTCTCCTTTTGCAGCGGACCATGCTTTTGATGGGCCAGAACAGCGCTGAGGAGATCCTTCGCTCTCATCTCGCCAAATTTGGCTGCGAGGTTGAGCTTGGAACAACCCTTTCGAGTTTTCAACAAGACTCGGAACACGTTACCGCGGTATTGGTCAAGACCGTTGATGACAAAGAAACGACAGAGTCCATTGAAGTGGACTGGCTCGTTGGAGCTGATGGAGCCCGCGGTACGCGCCTTGCATCCATATGACGACCTGTTCCATTCTGAGAACTGTCTGCTAGGTGTCACGCGCAAGGCATTAGGGCTGACATTCCTCGGTGAGACTCACGAAAACGAGAATATGGTGACAGGAGATGTGACTGTCGAGGGCCTCTCCACCTTAGTGCGTTGTCCTTCCATTAAAATCAAATATTTAAGCTGATATATCTCATGAGTAGGGCTGGCACAATTTTGGGGATAGATCAAGCGCAATGTACGCACTCTGAATGTTCCTGCCACGGTGCCTTAAAGCTCACTTCGCTTCTCAGATTGACCTTGAAGCCGAGCGAAAAACTCGACAGCTCGCGCCAGTTCTTCATCATGGGTCCAAATGTCGACCACGCAAAGTTGAGCTCAGACAGGACAGCCCTATATGATTTCTTCGCGGAATACTCTGGTTTGCCCAGAGAAGCATTTGGAGAGATTGCTTGGGTGACCGACTACAGGTAGGAGGATCAAATCTGATATGTGCATGCTATCTGACTGACGGAGCTCTAGGCCCAATTTCAGGGTTGTGAATAAGTTCGGAGAGGGCCGCGCTTTTGTGGTAGGAGGTACGTGGTTTAACGTTCTTATGCATGGGTGGGATGAGCTCACGATGGAATTTTAGATGCTGCACATGTACACAGTCCTCAGGGAGGGCAAGGTATGAACTCGAGTGTCCAGGATTCAGTGAGTATGCATTTGCGATATCAGCATCCAGCTACTAACATATTATAAATCAGTTCAACCTTGCATGGAAGCTAGCACTGGTGGCCAAGAAGCACGCGTCTTCATCCCTCTTGGAGACATATACCGCCGAGCGCCTCCCAGTCATCGTCGAGATGCTCAATATCAGCAAATCGCTGCAGAAACTTGTCTCGGATCCCACCGCCAAGAACGTCTGGGAGCGGGATGGGAAGCTGATGCAGTTAGGCGTCAACTATAGAGGCAGCACTATCGTCGTCGACGAGACCGAAGGCGGGGCTGGGGGCGCAGAGGGAAACTCTTACAACGTTGATGGAGCTCTGAGGGGCGGTGACAGAGCCCCAGACGCCCCGGGTCTCTCGGATCTTCGCTCACTGGACGGGGCCAAAGGGGTTGCCAACACTAGGCTCTTCGACATATTCAAGCCATACAAGCACACCGTGCTTGTCTTCAGCTCTGCTGCACCCACCGAGCAGTGCACCGCTATCCTTCGCGCTTTGGAGAGATACCCCAAGGATCTTATCCAGTCCGTGGTTGTGCACTCGTGGCAGGTATACAAAGGGGACGATGCCGGTCTGGAAACAGCTACGATGGTACTGAGGGACAAGTTAGGGCATGCCTACGACGGGTACGCGGTTATTCCTCGCGCAGAGGCACCCACCGTATATATCATTCGACCAGACGGCGTCATTGGGGGTCTGGTCCACGGGGTGGAAGGCGTGGATAAGTATTTCGGTGGCATCTTCCTGTGACATGATTAATAAATTTTGCAATATATCTTTGTACCTCTTCTCAGGAGCGTCTGCGAGTGATCACGTCTTGCAATCCTGTTTTCCCTGGATGCGCTTACCGTTCGTAAAAACCATCGATCAAAGTACAGTTGAGTTGTATTGAGCATGGTTATGAGTATAGAGGCGGGGTTGGAGCATAAAATGAGGAGTGGCTGTGTCTGCGCGACTTTTTAAGTTACCATCCACTCCCGGTGACCACGTTACAGTCAAACTTACGCAACTCCTTTTGATGGTTCATGTTTTTCGGACCAGAATCCGCCTTCCTTCAAGTTGCGGGAATATCTGGCCTTGGCTTTCATGCTCGCAGCCTTGCACGGATAGAGCACCACTAAGTAGTATCATGCTCCCTGCTTACACATGCTTCCTCCGTTATGCACATGCTTCCTTCGAGTTCCTCGTGTTCGTTACCCACACTGGCGGTACTGTAGCCCATTATTCTCATTGAGACTCTTCCAAGAAATCCACTACACTAGACTTAGCTTTCAACTGGAAGCTGCGACTCAAGAAGACGTACAAGTACGTTCGTGATCACTCTCGGACTAGCAGTGCCACTTTGCATCGCCGCTGTGATCCTCAGACTGCACTGGCTAGGAGCTTGGCAGAACTCGATCAGCAGTTTTGACTAATAATTCATCACTGTTCGCACCGATTCACTACTGGCCGGCCGATTTCCAGTGATCCACATCTTCACCCGGAATCCACCTCGAGCTCCGACACAGTTCTTCCGTGGAGAGATTCAATGTTCAAGAATTCATAAGGACGCACTCGATTCAGATGCAAGCCGTCATATACACTGTAACACAACCGTAGGAGAGATGCCTCCCCCGCAGTACCAAAAGGCTCTTGTACTCCCCGCTGCATTCAGCGACTTCACGATTGAATATGCCTCCATCCCCACCCCCAAAGCCGGCCAAATCCTCGTGAAGAACGTCGCAATTGCGTTGAACCCCGTTGACAGACACCTGCAAACTAGTGCGCTTGGTGAACAATTTTTGACCTTCCCCGCAATCATGGGTCTGGACTTGGCGGGGGTGGTTGTGCGCGTTGGCGAGGGTGTGGATACGGTGAAAGAAGGAGACCGCGTGTGAGTACGCGCTTGATGTTCTATGTCTATATTATTGACTCCTTTAAATAGTGTGGCGGCTGGATATTGGAAAGAGAAAGATTGCGGTGCATTCCAGGAGTACACTATCGCCACTGTGCGATACGCATCCAAGGTACTTATGATCTCGCCTCTGCACCTTCGCTAACCTCATAATCCAAAATTGGAGATCCCTGCAAACATCTCCTTCGAGGAAGCCGCGTCGCTACCATTGACAATCATCAGCGCCGCCACCGGCCTGTATCAGGAAGGTACACTCGGTGCCGGTCTGCGCGCGCCTTGGGATGACGGTGGTCGTGGGTACTACGAGGGCATACCAATCCTCATAACCGGTGGCTCCTCCTCCCTAGGAAACTATGGTTTGTCTCACTCTAGTAGTGCTGATATCTGGGTCAAAGGCTGATTTTCACCAGCGATCCAGCTAGCGAAGCTCTCAGGGTTCAGCCCCATCTACACCACCGCCTCTCCTAAGCATACGGGCTACCTTCAGTCGCTCGGTGCCACGTACATCATCGATCGCAGCCAGTCTCTTACCTTTGCTCTTGAGGGCAAGCAATTCTCGATCATCATCGACGTAGCATCGACGCTCGCCACCCAGCGGGCATCGGCGGCACTCCTAGCGGCAGGGGGTACACTTGTGCACATGCGCGCAGCTCTGGAGGACTTCAAGCTGAAGGCGGGCGCCTCGGCCAAAATGCCTTTTGGAGATCCCTACCACCCCGACAACGACACGGTCGGAGCGAGGCTATACGGAAGTCTCGAGAAGTGGATGCAGGCTGGTGACATTCGGCCGAATCGCATCGAGGTGCTTCCCGGTGGGTTGCGAGGCATCACAAGAGGTCTGGACAGGTTGGAGGCGGGAACAGTGAGTGGGGTGAAGCTTGTGGTACGCCCAGGGGAGACGGCTTGACGACTCAATATTATGAAATACAGCATAAAGCGCCTCTGCGCATGATTCAATTGCAGACACATATTCTTTTTCCCGTACAAGCAATTTATCCACTTGATTCTATCCTTTACTTTCCACCGAGATCTATTGCTGAAATATCACAGAAAAATTAGTACCGCGATTGATTTTGGGATAGTCACGGGAAAACACACCCACAAAGACAAGAAAACAGAGTCAAGGTTGCGAATTGACAGACTGAATGGTTGAACTCATGCAAGACTCACCAGAGTCACTGCGCCTTGGCAAAGGCCTTTTTTACTGGTCGGCGTCCGCGATATCATATTGGAGCTGTTGATGATAAATATCGATATGAGCCGGAGGGCGAAAACTAGCTTACGCAGCCTGAAATAAATTGCGAGGCGTCAGCGAACGACCAGGGTGAATATTCAACATTGCGACATACGTTTGGCCTCTTCCGAGCCGGGAGGGGGAGCGTAGCCCTGCGACTGAAGTTCAGGGTGCTAGATTCGTATATTCAGGCAGTAAAAACCTACGCAGCCTAATATACCAAAAGTTAGCGACGGCACGATGTATGAGCAGGAATTTTATAGGAGCTTACGTTTGTCTACGGCAGGCAGAGCGCTGACCACAGAGACAGCAGCGAGAAGGCTCAAGAAGATGGCAGAGAACTGCATGTTGTTGGCTATGGGGTGTTTGGATGGAAATGAAGAAGAATCTGTATGAGGCCCGATTATCTGTTGAACTTGCCAGACTTTATACCTGGAGAAATTGCCACCTGCATATACTCAAACAGCTCGGGTTCGTCGCAGCACGCGCTCTGGATTTTTAGATCCATAGGTGTTCGTATCTGAAAGCTGCACATGTGGCCACATGCTCCATGCGCAGATGGCTGACATGTTGATCCGCGGGGCTGTCACCACAAGGTCCTGGACTATTGAGCCGTTATCACTGAGTGCTGAATACACGAACCCCGACTGGCCGAACCGCCGACTCGGAGGCTTGCGCGCGGCCGACCAATCATCCATGGATGCCATTGGTTGAATGCCACCCAAAGATCAAGACCGGTAGTATATCATTAGCGGGGAAGCACGGCAGATTTTGACCAGGCGAGCACCGCTTTGCTCCCCAGCCATACGTCTCCGCCGCATACAGCACACGAATGAAACATTTGACACCTTGTACCTAGTTATGAGCAGCAGATAAGCGCGATTATGGTCCGCAGTCGATAAAACCCCCTTGAATCCTTGTAGCTATAATATCTGATTGCATGAGTAGATTGAAAGCAGACTGACAAACCATTAAGCCAGAACCAGAGGGATATAGCACTAGCAAGCTCGTGTGACCCGACCGAGCACAAGACATCCATTGAAGTAGCCGGCGACAGTGCCTAAATAGCGCTTGATCACCGCGGTCAAGTTGGGCCGCTGGAATGGGATGCACTGCGCGGCGCATGAGGAATACATGTTGAATACATGCATAATAGTCCCGATTGCCAAGTGACCGACCTCCGATTTGATCTACAAGCGCAAACAAGTTGGAGAGGCCTGAGCACACCAGGTGATGCGAGTCGCTGAAGTGGATGGTTATAGGGAAGAGGAACGTTGAATATCAGCGACCACGTCGGAAGACGTCGGAGTCCGAACTCAGTCTATGTCGGTGATAATTCACTTGTCGCACTGTCGCATGTCAAGTATGTCAAGGCCAGTTAAGAACCCAACCCAACCCCACCAGCTTAAGGCTTCGACAGTCCCGCAAGTGATTCTATTCAATGTGCGCTTGAGGCTCTGCCTTCTCAAAATACTCAGAAATAATTCCAGTCAGCGAGGAAGAAATAGGACTGAATGGTTCGGAATAAATTTTCGTTCGAATTAGGTGTCTTCTATGCTGTTCCGTCTCAAAATTCGAAGAATCATCTTTTGGAAATGCTGGGCAGACATGTTATGTTTAAACCGTGGTACCACATCTTTCGATCTTATGCTCGCTTGAATTCGGGGAGATGTTGTCACCCGCTGGTTGTGTGGGTAGATCAAGAAATCAGCTTGGATTCGATATTCGGTGTGAAGGAGGATATCGAGATAATGGGTCGATGCAGTTTGACAATGGATGGCTCCTAGATGATGACTTCATCCATGAAAGTGACCATTCGTTAAACTTGGCCTATGCGATTATAGAAGTGGTCCAAGCATCTATCGATCACGGATAAGCGGATGGAGTACTCACGTTCCAAGAATGGCAGGTACATCGACCTTCGAAGTGAACTACGGCGACTCTGCGGGCGGAGTGACGAGAGCGCAGGGAACAAAAGAGAAATTCTACTTCCTCGGTCATGTTTTCAGACAAAATGCCCCATAATGACTGGCACGAAGACTCCTTGTGTTTGCTTTTGCAACATCCGGTTGAAAACCATATCCGAGATATACATGAGCGATGCGTATGGCCATGTAGTGCAGTAGGACATTGCGAAAGACGTCCTTCCCGAGCCTTCAAGTTCGTGCCTATGATGCTACTGCTGTTGCTGTACCCAAGGAGACAAGCGAGGTTCCATTTCGAAGGCCGTTCGAGGCAAATGCGAGCGACCGGAGGGTTTGCGAGATGCCAGGAACGTGGCAACATGACGTCTGCTCCTGTGAATCAGTCTCCTCGCCCAGATAAAAATCAGATAAAATAATAGAAACCACGAAAACCTGGAGCAAGTCGAGCTAGAAACAAAAACCGAACGAAGGAAACGTGGAGGAAAGAGACATGGCTTGACGCGCGTGTTGTCGCTATTATAAACACGTTTTGAATCTAGTGACGAGGGGCGTGAGAATTTTGTGTTTCTCTTTGTCCTCCTCACCCCTTCCCCTCCTTTCTCCATTCCATTATTAGGGCGACTCGCCCGCCGTGTTAAGGCGCCTTATCACTCAGAACACCCTCATTACACGGGCTCTCTCGCACTTGCCAACATGGTCGGCGTCCAATTCGGTGCATTCGATGATCTCTGCTCCACCGCTGCGCTTGTGATATGTCCGCTCATGGGCACGGGCCAGGGCATCGAGCCCTCATGTTATAGTAGAAATGTAGAGGTGTCAGGAACGCTTATTTTCCAGCCCGGTGAGCTCTGGTCCTTGGCGTCTGATCAACCTTTGCTTATGCGTTGATACTGGGCAGCAACTGCGTTTGTGCACATAGTAGCCATTATTATGACAGCGATTATGATATGGCATATCCGAAGCAAATATACTGCCGTTGGTGAGTAAAAGTCAACAAGCGCGCCCGTTCTATCCTGACTCCGCCCGTCCAGGTCGCAAGGAGATCGTCATGTTCTTCTGGTTATATGCTTTGATTGAGCTCATCGCCATTTTCCTCGATACCGGCATCATACCAACAGCAAACGTCAGCTACCCGGTATGGCCATCCCATGACGCTGCTGTATTTCAAGCACTTACTTTCAATGCAGTGGTTTGCGGCAGTTTATACCGGCCTCGTTGCAGCAGCATACACATGTCTTCTCATCAACGGATTCGTTGGTTTCCAGCTCGCAGAAGATGGCACGCCTCTTTCTTTATGGGTATGCTTTCTTTCTATCTGCCAGTCACTGGCCTTTGTCTGACACACCCACGCACAGCTCCTCCGTATTGGGTGCCTTGTGATATTTGGCTTGAGTTTCTTCATCTCAATAGCAACTTTCAAGAAGATCGCGGGCTTCAGCTACGAAAAGCCAGTGGGACTCTGGGTTGTGTACATTCTCTGGCCCATCATTTGCGTCGCCATCTATGTCGTCTCGCAGCTCATCCTAGTCGTGCGCACACTCGACGACCGTTGGCCAATCGGCGACATCCTGTTCGGCACAGCGTTCTTCGTCATTGCACAGGTGCTGCTGTTTGCCTTCAGCGTCACGATATGTGATGCGATCAAGCACTACATCGATGGCCTATTCTTCTTCACGCTGTGCATGCTGCTTGCAGTGATGATGGTGTATAAATACTGGGACTCTATCACTGTGCGTTTTTCCTTTATGTAGTTAGCGCCATCATGCTGATTATCTTGTAGCGCGAGGACCTAGAGTTCTCCGTTGGGTCCAAAGCGGCTGTCTGGGAAGTTAAAGACCCTCTGCTCGCGGGCGACAACGGGTCGGGCAACCTGGACTATCACGAGCAAGATGGCGCGAGCAACTACAACGGCGGCGCACCCGCGAGTCTTGTCGGTGGCGTCTCTGGCCAGCAGCTGTACCAAAAGTCGGGCTACAACCGCGCCTACCCCCCGCAGGAGCGCTATTGATCGTCGAGTGACTTTTTAGTTGAAGTGTAGATGGACACTGTGCTGGCTGGCTGTTTTATACCGATATGATGGATAATGGACTTCGCATCTGATACTAGCTGATACTCTGTTACTCGAATAATTCATCTCTACTACTAAACTTTCGGCCCGAAGCGGGGTGTGTGGGACTCACTGGCCGCTACATTCTGCCTTTGTCTGCAACCACGCGGTTGTAAGTCTTTTCTGCACATGTCCCAAGTATGTCTAAGAAAGTTGCGCTAGCGCGGTGACTCGGGTCGACTCATGTTGTCACCAGTTATATAGCGCGTGGTGCATGGCGTTCTTAGACCATCATGTCTCAAACTGCAGGATACTGTGCTGAAGCGCTCTCATCTTTAACGCCCGCTCAGGTCCACTTTCTGCAAGCTCTGCCCAAAGCCGAGCTGCACGCTCATCTTAACGGATGCATACCAATCGAACTCCTACAGGAGCTCGCGCGTGAACGCGCCGCCTCGGACAACCCCACTCTCGCCTCAGTCCAGCAGGGCATCCAGCAGCTGCTGAATGGTGTCGAGCTGAAAGAGATCGGGGATTTCTTCGGCCTCTTCCCTGCAATCTACGCGTTGACATCTACGCCCGAGGCCCTTGGACGCGCCGCGCGCGCGGTGCTCGAGTTCTTTTTGGAGGGTCCCACTCCCCAGTGTTCGTACCTGGAGCTCAGGTCAACCCCCCGCGCTACGGCTGCCATGACGCGATTGGAGTATGTGCGAGTGGTCCTAGATGAAGTTGATCGTTTTAACGGTGGTGGCGGGGAGAAGAAGGCGGCATTGATTGTAAGCATGGATCGGAGAATGGGGAGGGATGATCTAAAGGAGTGCTTGAATGCTGCTGTAAGCCTGAAGCGCGAGGGGAGGAGCGTCGTGGGTGTGGATCTGTGTGGCGATCCTATGGTATCTGATTTTTCAGTGGAGACTATTCGTGCTGATCACACCTTGATAGGCGGGCGACATGGATGAGTTCAGGCAATTTTTCCATGATGCCAAGCAGGTGGGACTTGGGGTCACACTCCATATTGCAGAGGTTCGCATTCAAACAGATCTATATTTCATCGATTGTACGAAACTGATCACAAACTCTATCATAGACTGCAGCCAATCCAGCCGATGAGACTTTGAAGCTCTTATCTTTTGGGCCTAATCGCTTGGGCCATGCCACATTTCTCGATGAGGATGCGAAAGCTGTTGTCCTCAAAGAGAAGATGTGCATTGAAATTTGCTTGAGCAGCAATCTATTGTGCGTACATTCCCCTAAGCTAAGCTGACGGCTTTCATGATCACTCGATAACGTAGGTGCAAGACTGTCTCGACATTGGACGAACATCACATTCGATATTACCTCAAGTATGACCATCCAGTGGCTATCTGCGTTCGTTTTGGTTCTATTATAAAGATTTAAAAAAATTGGACTGACCACTGGAAAATTGCAGACTGATGATACTCTGCCCTTCCGCAATTCTTTGCTTGGAGAGTATGCCCTCCTGCTTGCTGCACGGCCACTCGGTCTTGGTCTCAGCGAGGACGAAGTAAGGAGAGTTGCAGCAGGGAGCTGGGCTGGTCGATTCAAAAATTAATTGACCTCAGAAAATATGCAATATATAATAAAATACATAACATTAGAGTATTGGACACTTGGAGCGCTAGGGTAACAGTAATGATCACCATGATACTCCGAGTCTATACACTGGCCTGTGAAGAAGATCGCGGAAAAGATGAGCAAAAGGGGGGCTGCGGTCCTGTTGATATGCATGATGCAGCAGATTATTTCTCGTGCCTTCCCGTTGGATTTGAAGATTCTCAAAGTCCTTTTCATGCCCGGATATCTATTGCAAGTTGAACTTTATGTCGTTGACGAGAAGAGGACAAAAAGCCCCTAAGCTGTGACGTTCCCCAGAATCGATCAATGCTGAGTGACTCTCTGAGTCTGCTGCAGTCCCCATCTGTCATCTCCATTCCCCCATCATAGACAAAACTACATCCAACCGCGATATAAAGCTCAGAGTCGCCTCTTTCTCCACAGCGTCTGGCGGCTGAGCGGGGACTTGAAGCCCAAGATGTCCGGCTTCTCCTCATTCTTGTCCTCCAAGTTTCTCCCGACCATGAATCCCAGGGATAGACCTTCAGATCCTCTTTCTCGGCTCCGATTTGCCCTTGATACTATGCCGGGATCGAGAAAGTACGTCTTCACCCCAGCAACGCGGGCAGAGATCTTGTCGGTCCTGTATGATGCATTTTGGGGCCCATACGCGCATCTGTTCCTACCAAACTCGAACTCGAGTTTGCCGCTACATGCCACGCTTAGCAACGTGCAGGTGGAGCTCGGCTTTTCAGGGGCCGGGGGAGAGGAGCCTATCGTGCCAGGGAGGCCGTGTGCACATATATTTACAAAGGGCGAGTGCTGTTTTCGGTGCAAGTGAGTCAGTATTCGCGGTAATCTTTTGTAGAAACTTACGAGTGCCTCTAGAGACTGCGCGCTGGACGATAGCTGCGTATTATGTTCGAAATGCTTCCACGCGACCGATCATTCATCCCACAACGTCAGCTTCTTCATCGCACAGCAACCTGGCGGATGCTGCGACTGTGGGGACGAGGAAGCCTGGCGCAGTCCTTTGAACTGTCCTTATCATCCGAAAGCACCTCCAGATCCCATCAACTCTAGACCAACTCAAGCTCCCTTGTCTAATGACATACCCCCCGCCAAGAACTATCCTTTCAGAGTGCCAGTTCCACAGGAGTTACGAGAATCAGCAGGCAGGACGATTGGCTATGCGTTGGATTTCCTCCTTGACACTCTTGATTACTCTCCGGATGAGCCTTCCGTGCCCTCAACCGACGAGGAGCTTCGAGCGCAACCTACAGCAGATCCAATGCAAAAGGAGCAGTATTGCGTTGTCGTTTGGAACGATGACAAACACTCGTTCGAGGAGCTTATGCTGCTTGTGGCGGATTCCACTATATGGTCTAAAGATGACGCGTCGGATGTTGCCCATAGGGTAGATGAAATCGGTCGCGAAATCGTGGACATGAACACGAATGTCCCAAAGCTCCTCGAGCTCGCTCGCACTATTTCCCATATAGATTTGGGCGTGACAATCCGTCGTGCTTATGACACATTCCGCGAACAAATCGCCGCTGTTCTCATAGAATGGTTGTTGGATCTGACGCGAAGCCGGCTTGGACCAGACACGCTCATTTTGAGGGAGATACTGGCTGCTGAAATGATGTCCCCTCGGAAAAGAGAAGGAAATGCGCCGAACCCCCAGACAGCGAATATTATGGCGGACGTTCGCGATCCGACGCGTCTAGACTGGATGTTTCTGTACCATACCAGACTATGGAAGAAACCACGGTTGAGCTTGAAGGAAATATATGCGTCAGTCCTGACACTAAGTCGGCTACACAAGCTTGCTGTCGGTTCGTCATTTCTGTCAATTGTCTGGACAGCAGCTGACCCTATTTTTCCACAGCCGGCCACTTCGCTAATGTTTATCATCGAGTTGTGGATGCTTACCTTTTGGTTGACCGTGAGGCAGAAACGTCTATCAAATACTTTGCGCTGCAACTTTTCACTGTCCCATCCGTTGCTCTACACATTGTTCGGCATCATAACCTCGCTTCTCGTCTCCTCGCCATCATCACTTGTTTCTTCACCAATCAAATCAAAGACAAACGCATCGTTTACCAGTCCAATTTGCCCGTGGAGGTCGATGTCGACAGCTACCCTTTCAAGTCGAAGCGGTTCATGCCGGTCTTCAGTGACCTGCGGTACCTCTGCCATAACGAGCCCGTTCAAAAGCTCATCGCACATAACCATGCATTCCTGGATCAATTTGCTACAGCCTGCCAACTGTTCATGTGTGTTAACCCAAACAGACGAGTTGTTAACACGCACATCGAGTATGAAACCGACGCATGGATCAGCGTATTCAACGTTACACTCTCGCTTTCGCGAGTGATCAAAGTCTATGGGGAGGCATACTCGAAATCCTCTGCAGCACAACTCGTTGCTGCCATATCTTCAGTGGTGCACAAGATTTTGATTACATGCACGCTTGGTGACGATCGGTTGGACAAAGAGAAATTTTCTCCTATCGAATTCCACGATGTCGAATTTGGGGATACTTCTTATTCGGTCATCCAATTTGACGTCATGGAAGGTTGGGTCAGTTTTCACCATTCGTTACATTGGCTCCTAGCGGAGTTGTTCAAGCACGTCGATATCCTCAGCGAAAACTCGCTTCAGGAGGTCGGGTTGTCTAGTGTGAGGGAGATACTCTTGAGAAACGCCAGTCCTAAGGCAACTCTGACTGTCATAGATTTCCCGTTAAGAGGTGAGCGCTCTAACGTCTTGAACTTGGGTCGCCCCTAACGTTTTGCTAGTCTTGGCAATGATTGCGCAGATCAGAACGGGGCTATGGGTCCGTAATGGCTTCGCGATCAGGGGACAGCTGCTGCATTATCGAGATTTCATGCTTCGCGAACTTTGCTATGACCAGGACATTTTTATTGTACAGACAGCTCTCATCATTCTGGACCCCAGTACCATCATCGTCAGCATCCTCGACCGTTTTGACCTTCTTCGCTACTTCTCTGGGGCTATGCTAGAGTGCTCGTACGAAGGTCCTCAATTGTCCAGCATGGTAGAAGAGGTTCTTTATCTTCTGATCACGCTATTCAGCGAGAACGCGAACGCGTCGAGGATGCCCCTTCCAGTCGCTGTCAGGAGAGAAGTCGTGCACGCATTAGCAATGGGACCTTGCTCCTTCACTGACCTCGTCAAGCGGGTCGCCGAGCGCATGGTTGATGACATATGCTTTGAGCGGGTGCTCAAGGAGGTGGCCAACTTCAAGGCGCCAGAGTCCATCTCAGACATTGGCACGTACGAGCTCAAGGACGAGATGTACGACGAGGTCAACCCATTCTTTTATCACTATACCAGGAACAAACGGGAGGAGGTCGAGATTGTTCTGCGTAATAGGCTGAAGAAGAAGTCGGGCATTACAGACCCAGTCATTGTGCCCAAACCCATGGGCATCGAAACTGGACCATTTGCGACACTTGCGGCAGCATTCGAGTCCGAAGCCTTGCTCCAGGTTATCTTCTATTCCATCTACAATGTCCTCATCCTTACCAGCTCCTCCGGCGCCGCTCCACCGTCGGCGGAAGCAATCCTCGACCAAAGCTTGCATTTGATCATGCTCGCGCTCGTGGAACGCCCTATGATATTCAGCCAACTGGCGGCAATCAAGTCATTCGAGGAGAACAAGAATCTTCTTGACATTATCTGTACACTTGAGCATCATGACAAGTATAAGACCTACAATGCCCGAGTTCAGTGGATTCTAACTCAGATGGAGGATTATATCTCGGGTGACGTGCAATCACGCCGCCGAGTATTGGAGTCTGATCGCGTCAAAACACCAGACCCTGCTGATGCCAAGAAGCGGGCCGCGAAGGCCAGGCAGGACGCTATCCTGGAGAAGATGAAGGCACAACAACGCGACTTTGCTATCAACTTTGACGACGAAGACGACGACGACGATATGGACGAAACCATGGAGGAACACATATCCTTTGGAACCTGCATTGTATGTCAGGAAGATCTCAATGGCTCTCGGAACTTTGGTGGACTCGGACTAGTACAGCCTAGCCGCTTCATTCGTCGACATCCGGACAGTCATAATATGTACCTCAACGAGGTCCTCCAAACCACCCCCTCCATGGATCGATGTGTGCCCTCGGTGCATGAAACCTTCCCGCCTCGCGAGGCTCATAAGCGAGACCCTAAGCCAGGGCCACCTGCCAGTTTCGAAGGGTTCCCAGCCAATCACACAAGGTTTGGACTTCACGCATCGACCTGCGGGCACATGATGCACCTGGACTGCTTCCAGACATACAGCATGTCCATTCGTCACCGTCACCGTTCCCAACCATCTCGTAACCATCCAGAAAACATACCACGTAAAGAGTTCATATGCCCTCTGTGCAAGAGCTTGGGGAATGTCATTTTACCTGTCACGAGACCGTCAGCCACTGCCCTCAGCAGCACACCCTTCCCAGACTGGATACGAGCTGCAGGAATCGGAATCCTGAAATCTAAACCGGATCCCGTGCTCGACTCTCTTCAGTTCAGGAACGGGACGGGCGAATTCGTCTTTTGGAGCGCCCAAGATCCGGGCTATGTCTCCTTCCTTCGCGTCCCAGGGAATGAGGCCATGCCGGATGCTGAAATTGCTCGTATGGTAGACACGATCATGGTCGTCACAAAAAGTCTATCCCAGCAAACGCGGCATCTGCGAGATCGTCCGGAACCAGATCCAGGAGAACGTGGAGCTGGCATATATCTTCCTGAGGAGCTGCTCGGATATACCATCGCCGCGATGGAAGTCGCACAGAGAGGAACAGATGCTCCCAGCGGTATCTTGGTTGATAATCTGTCTTCTCAGCAATTGCAGATGGTTCGGGGGATCCTAGCATGTTTATCCAAAATGGCTGCCCTGCAGCTAAAAGGGAGGGCCGATGGCGGCCGCGATGCGATCAGGCAGGCTATCATCAAGAGGCTTCTCCCGGAATGGAGTCGCACATCGCTGACCTCATTCTCGTATCCCCTCTTGCTTCGTGATCCCTTCACGGTGTTAGTGGAAACTGCGGCAGTCGCACCGGAGATGCTGCGACATGTTCTCATCTTGACATACTATGCTTGCCTGGCTCGCACTGTCATTGGCTTGGTGTACGTGCTCAACAAGACACGAAGCTACAGCACTGTCCAAATCACCCGCCGAAACCACGAAGATATCTTTGGTGACGTTCGTATGTTCTTTATGTCTGTCGTCAGACATTCTCCTGTATTCGAACATACTGCCACCTTGGTATTCGAAACTTTTGGTGAGGCCCGGATTGAGAAGTTACTTCATACATTTACCCTTCCATTTCTTCGACGAGCTGCAATCCTTTGTCGCGCGGTACTTCCATCTGCTTTCCCCACGCCGCCCAATTCTCCTGGCAGCAACGAGCCCTGTGAATACAACCGTTTACTCACCATGCTCGGCATCCCACCTCTGTCCGACTTGCCCAATCAGGATACCCTGCAAAACGCCCTCTCTGGCTGGTGTGCTCATTATGGGCACTCCCATGCTGCTTCCCAGCTGAATTGTGGGGTAGTTCTTGACTATCCTGCTATATATCAAGTCGCTCGGCTACCCATTATACTGGACAATCTGTTTGGCGGTCGTGACAGGGCACTTCGATGCGGGCGTTGTAACACTATACCAGTGGATGCTGCTATCTGCCTTATATGCGGCACAACCGTCTGCCTCCAGAGCCACTGCTGTACTGATAACGATACCAATCAGCGCGGCGAATGCAATATGCATACTCGAGAGTGAGTGTCCCAATATCAGAAGATAGTAATGTTCGCTGATGTTCTATCGTATAGGTGTGGAGGTGTCATTGGCATTTACTTCCTCGTGAAGCGATGTTCACTTCTCTATCTGTATGCCAGCAATGGCACATTCGCACAATCGCCCTACCTCGACGTGCACGGAGAGATTGATATCTCCATGAGGTATGTCACTTCCATTTTTACCGTGTAATTTTGGTTGACCATTGTAAAACAGACGCGGTCGTCGACAATATCTGCACCACACTCGATGGGAGGAAGTCCGTAAGACATGGCTAAATCACGGGGTCCCTACAGTCGTGGCGCGAAAACTAGAAAGCACTGTCGATAGCGGTGGATGGGAGACACTTTAGCGTGAAACCTAACCCCCTTATAGACCATCTTGTCCATTTAACACCAGCACAGCACATCAATGTAATCGCATAATAAGTACACAGTTTGTAGTAGAATATGTAATTGGTTATCGCGAGTCTTTTCAACCTAGATGGCAATGCTTTGCGCCACTACAAGCTCTTCTGAGTCGCTAGCATTGATGAGTTCAATTATCAATCGTTCCTTCTAATCGATGGTTCAGGATGGTTCAGTTTAAATTTTCATCTTGAAAGCTGTCGTCAGCTCATCACGTGCTGTAGCGAATTACGACAGGCGCTTGTTTCCTCTCTTGCCTGCAACGTCGAGTCTCAGTCAATGGTCTTATTGAGATTCGCCCCATCGCCCACTGGCGCCTTACATCTGGGTGGACTGAGAACCGCACTTTTCAATCATTTGTATGCGAAGAAACTTGGAGGGAAATGGGTTTTACGCATAGACGACACTGATGCAGTAAGCGTATTTCCACACCAGGAGAGCTGCGCTCAACGGTCTACCAGACACGCTACGTCCCTGAAGCTGTGCAAGGCATCAGGAGTTCATTGGCATGGGCTGGATTGGACTATGACTATGGTATGCAGCTGCGCTGAGACTTGAAGTGTTTCTCTCTGACATTTCAATCTGGGTAGGTCCGGAGAAAGGGGGGCCGCACGCCCCATACTTCCAATCCCAACGTCTCGATCTTTATCAAACTTATGCAAAGAAATTGATTGACGTACGCTCTATTCACTTGCGCAACAGACGCAACATGATTAAGTCGTCTATTTAGTCAGGTCACGCATATCGCTGCTTCTGTACCCCCGACCGCCTCTCTGAGGCACGCGAAAAGCTCGCGCGTACAGGATCAAACGCGACGTACGACAAGGCCTGCCAGCACCTCACCGAGGAGGAAGCCGCCCGCCGAGTGCGTGCTGGCGAGAAGCACATCGTCCGGCTCAACGTCAGTATCAGTTCTTCCCCCCCACAACCCTCGATGGCGCGGACGAGACTTTAACTGCTTTGACACAGGAGGAACGCGCGCCAAAGCGTGACAGCATCTCTGACCTTGTCTTCGGGCCCATGAAGGACTCTCACGCCGGACTCCCGACCGACCCCATTCTGCTCAAGTCAGACCTTTTCCCGACATACCACCTTGCAAGCGTCATTGACGACTATGAGATGGGTATTACACACGTTTTGCGTGGTGAAGAGTGGCTACCATCGCTTCCGCTACACCTTGATCTATACGCAGCTCTGCAGCTCCCGGCGCCGCAATATGGGCACCTGCCCATCCTGCTCAATCCCGACGGCACAAAGATGTCAAAGCGGAAGGGCGACGTCGCCGTCGGCGATTATATGGTTCGTATTCACGTCTCTTCACGTCTGACACGAACCCCAGACTCATACGCTTCATTATTCAACCATCAGAAACGGGGCTGGGAGCCCGAAGCTCTTCTCAACTGGCTCGCTCTCGCAGGTTGGGGCGCACATCATGAGTACCCTGCGGACCCTACGTCAACATCGACACATTCACCTAGTGAACACGATACTGTTCCGGACAGCACGCAGATGATGACCCTCTCTGAACTTATTGATCAGGTACGTCTTTATCTCGTCATTTGTTGCACCTCGTTGATTATTGATCTATATCTGCTCTGAAGTTCGACCTCTCCGCAATCACACACCGCCGCAACTCTCTTGATATTACCAAGCTTGCCTACCTCAACAAGCGCCACCTTATGCGCACCGTCGCCGCCGGTGGTCTTCCTCTCGAAGAACTGGCAAGAAAGGTGTATGTTGATATCAAGGAGGCATTCCCCGAAAGCCGGTACACGAGCCTCAAGGATATTTCAGGCGCCATAACCGCACTGGAGGTGTGTTCCGTTGGCATACAGCAGTGTCATGAGATAAGGTATGCGCACTAACGACGAGTTGGACCAACAGAGCCGCTTGACTACGGTGAAGGACATACCCAGCATGGGCGCGTTCTTCTTCGTAGACCCTGATTGGGCCGGGTCCGAGGCGAAGGGCATGTTGAAGGGCATTGAAGCGCAGGACCAGCGTGAGTTCTCTCTTACTTCATCCTCATCTATGTATGTAGCAACAATTTGATTATCGTGCAGATAAAATACTCGACGCCGTTGCTTCGCGTCTTCGCGCCCTGCAACCAACTGAGCACGATGCAGAGTGGTGGACCGCCCTCCCGTTCTCTGATATCCTGCACTCGGAGATGGACGCCTTGGGTGTTAAATCTAAAGAGTTTATGACGGTTCTCAGGCATGCGCTCACAGGCATGAAGGTGCGTTCTTATTTCCAATGGAGAGCGTTTGGGGTTATTCTGATTTTCCCTTCCTTTGTCTGATGGCCATAGAAAGGACCTAGTGTACCTGATGTGATTCGCACACTTGGAGAGGAAAGAACCTTCTGGAGATTGAGTGAGGCGAAGAGAAATGGCCTGTAGAGAAGTCGAAACAATCATGGCAGTGATTTCATACCAAGTACGATTCACATGACTAGTTGTAGGGGCCAACCAGTGTCTAATGCAACTCTTAATCAGATGGCTGAATCAAGACACTTCCAGCTACGCATGCACAGTACTTGCACCGACTTGGTCCCATTGCCCTAGCTACGCCTTCTTGGAATTCTTTAGCTTCTTCGAAATTGGATTTGAGTTGCGTCGAAGTAGTCGTGAACGACTTCGATCGATTAGTTTGGAAAGCTCTTAACGATTTTGAGCCATAGGGAGCCATTCCAAGCACGTGTGGGACCCTATCTGCCAGCTCATATTTAGCGCTCGATGGTTTCCGTACTTGGCATTTCCACTATTGCCTCTCATTGCCTGGCCTTCTTCCTTGCTGTGGGAAACCAGCGCAGAAATGTTTGGGCAAGCCCCTGGGTTCTCAGGAACGTGGGGCGCACCATGTCATAGTGTGTTTGAGCATAATACCTGTGTTTCCCCGTCGCTTCTCCTCACTCTACGCCATTTACTTACCACCCCTGGACGCGCTCGCACAAGGATTAGTCTCGCGCTTTATTACCCCCTGGAAACCTACTAGCACGGTGAGACGCTGGCTTGGTCTGATTGCCAAATCCGTGACTTACTGAGCTATCTTCGTAGCTCACTGCCTCTGGATTTAGAAGCTTGGCTACCACACCTTGAGGCCTTCCTCGATGTTGAAAGGACGAGGCGATCGTGAGGTAGTTCTACCTCAATCTAATGTTTACTTTTCAACCACTTGACGTGCAAATACCCACACTAGCTTATCTCGTCTGACGAGATGGAGAGATATGTCCACCTTTGGGATGGCTATCCCAACGATCACGTTTTCCGGCACCTCCTCTGGGGATGGATGAATTTCGTCGATCCACTCACTCCTGAAGCTCTGGACGATGTAACTTCTCTCACATGCGTACTAGATGCGCTTGAGCCCGTCCAGCACATTCCCAATTCTATATTTCTATTACTGGAGGCTATCACAGCGATTATTGACAACGATCGATTGTCCTACGATGTTCCATTTTCACTTTTCAGTGAGGCATGGCCGACTATATGGATTTGGATTCAACACATGTATACGATCCATTGTACACATATCCAGCGCATTCTTCCCCTTATCGACGACACTCAAAAGAAGTTGCTTGACAGCTCGTACAACATCTCCTTGATCATGCTCAAATTCCTCATCTACTGTCCCGACAAACCGTTGGTTTCCAGAATACTGTCCTGTCATCCCGGAATCATTCCCATGATGGCAAATATGTGGATTAGAGAAGCCAAGCACGAGAGCGCGGCATACGGCTTCGGATCTGCGTACTTCGCCTCAGGACTTGATGGCTCTGCAGAAGCCCAGTTCATAGCACGCGTTATCCTGGCGAGCGGAACTGCAAAGGAGGCAGTAAATCTCGCCTGTCAACGTATCGAACACCAACTTGAACAGGCTGAATGCAACATCAATATTGGTCTGGTCGGCGGAGAGCTAACTTTTTTCTTCCGGCAAATTTGCAGCATGCAATCTCCCCTTCGGCCATCCATGCTAGTTTCTTCTCAATTTGTGCGCGCCTTCATGCGAACTTGCTTTTTCGTTATGTCGGAATCCCATACCTTTTCCAGTCAATGGCTCAATAGATGTATTGATGCATGTACGCAATCTCTCCTGGTGCTCGTGGAGGGCTCTCGCCAAGCTTACGAAAGGATCCTGGAACTGGTGCGCCGTGGCATCGTTGCACTATGCCTTATTTCCTCCGCTTTTTTACACCCCTCATACACCAGGTATGCGGTGGTCACTGCAACAATCTGTCGTATAATGGATATCAGCCTGTTTCCTGCCACTGTGCACCGCGAAATTTTTACCGCCGTGATAATGTCTTTCGAGCTTACTACAAAATTCTTGCTTCCGCAAGTGCCCATTCCAATCAGGACCTCCACCCACCAATTGTTGGCAATATGTTGGCGGCGATGGCATGTATACAATCCATACCGAGACGATGCTTCGCGATCGATTCTCATGTGCGGCAATGGAAATGTGAGTTTATGCACCTTACCCTCAAGTGGGTATTATCTGATATCCAAGATAACAGTGTGGTGCTCCTGACACTGGAACATTTCGTCGGTGCGCTGCGTGCAGGATCCTGTTTTATTGCAGTCGGAAGTGCCAAAGAGCACATTGGAAGCATCACAAAGTATTTTGCACTGCCATGAACCAAGGGAGCATCGGTGAGACCTCATGACGTCTATGTCCTATTGCTGGTCATTAATGTCGAGCCAAAGATTGCGTTAGTCTATCTTATCCGAACTTGCGATTCCTTTCCTGCCTTGTTGTCAACGACATCAAGAATCAGCACGCGGAGTACATCGCGAATTGGAAGAACTATGCGCACGAATTGGGCACAGAAGTAAAACAAGAACATTTCCAGCCGTTGTTTCTTTTGAACTTTGTTACCCTCATGGATGGCGCTTCAACCGTTAAGGTCCTCGATAGTAGTTGTTCACATCCAGTCTTTTCTGGCCCGGAGGATGCCGTTCTCCCCGATGACCATATTTTCTATGTTCATTGGCGTCGCTCGCTGGCACTGGAGGTTTCGGGAGTCCTTCGAGTGCTGGTAATAGTCCCTCGAGGCGTAGACGCCACGCAGATCATGACGGGCTTGGTACACACTCTGGGTAATGGTGAAATGATGATCCAGTGGCTGCACTGTCAGTGTCAGTAGGTGGGACGACTTGCGAAAGGCAGACATGATGAAGCGGAAACCTACGTGAGGTGCATATATCATGTCTCGGGAGTTGATGTATGGGTAGAAAAGCTGCCTGTTAGTTACAGTAGCTGGTCATTGGACAGCGATAGTTTGGATCTTGTTGTATACATAAGTACATTAGGCTTTGGCTTCAAGCCGGATTCGGCAGTTTCAAAGACCCGGGCGCATCTATTTAGTACACTGAAATGCGACAAGAAGATCGTTTGAAAAGCTGGCATCTCGAGGGTCAAATCGGATGGCCAAATGACTGGCCGGTGGATATAGTCAGACCTAGCCTAGCCGCAACTTGAAAGTGACGCCACATCGATTCCCACACTCTCTAGCGACGCCACAGAAGCTCGAGCACCCCATAGATGGAAAGCAGAAGGCCTGAAGAAGAAAGATGTAGATGTGACTCAGATTCGTCATACTGTGTTCAAATTGTGAGGTGAACTGGACGTAAGATCAACTTGAACATATAAAACCGTGCGCACGTGGCGACGTGTCCATGTGAAATGATGACAAAGCAAACGTCAAGGCGGACTGAGGTTTCAGCCACAGCACCCAGCACCCAGCTGAGTCCTTGCTTAGACATCGCATCCTCAAGCCCTCCATCCTGCGCGGTAGATGTAGAAACGACAAACTCCGTCGCTGGATTTCCATCTATCATGATGATTTCTGACGCAGAAACATCTCATGCCAAGAAATGAGCACCCTCAGCCCGGTTGGAGCAGGGCAACTTAGTTTTCTTGGCCTGAAGCTCACGGGCCTCAAGTAATATCATATTGATTTTCCTGACTACCTTTTTAGATACCGATTCTCTCCTAGACCTTGCCCAATTTTTTTCACTGTCTTTCCGGCCTCACAGCTATCATGCACATCACCTCACACTCTCTATGGCTTTACCAAAAACACCGCTCCAATACTCTATCATCTGCTTTCCATACAGCATGCTCGAATCAAGTTCACTTTCATGGCCTCCTCTCTGGTGCCAAGTGCTGTCGATTGGGCACTAGAGGACGCGTTTGTGCCGCCGTATTATAGGCGAGTTACTGATTACCCCCCAATCGAACTGAATCATCATTTATTTTGCAGACTTAGTCATCTCATAATCTGCTGTGGCCGGGGTATGTATGACGTGCAGCGCGACTCAAGTGTAACTATTCCACTCGGTGAACTCTCAGATCTCAGCCTTTACCGTCACCATATATTGCCTGTTTTTGCAGGCCTGTGTTGTTTGCTGAAAGGAACTTAGAATATGCCCACTGGCGACAGTTCTGTTCTGTACGTCCTTGGCCGCTGGTGCTATGACTGACTTGGGATTACTTTAGCACCCAGTCGATCCGCCAAACATTGTTTCCATTCAAACCAGGTAGTACATTTCATTCAATTTCGCATACATCTCGGGATGCCTATTTCGTTTACAATGGATCACCAATGATTCGATAAGGTGAGATGCTTAGTACTTGAAGTCAATGATAATCGATTCTTCACACAGAAAGTCGTGTCAAGAAATGAGCATGGAGTATGGGCCCTGCGCACTCACCCTCAGCTTTAGCATCGAGGTGCTCAGCTTTCTTGGCCTGAGTCTCGGGGTGCTCGAGGTATTTCTTGAGGGCCTATGTGGATTGTCAGCGCTCAAAGCCGCGCTAGTCATCCGACCAACTTACCGCCTCGTCCTCGAACTCCAGCACCAAG
The DNA here is from genome assembly GCA_014898675.1 of Athelia sp. TMB. Classification (NCBI taxonomy): domain Eukaryota; kingdom Fungi; phylum Basidiomycota; class Agaricomycetes; order Atheliales; family Atheliaceae; genus Athelia; species Athelia sp. TMB. Next base: position 134,689 of record JACXVL010000044.1, on the reverse strand, counting down.
GCGAAGTTGAATCCCTTGTTCTGCTCAGCGGAGTTGATGGACTCGCCAACGCGAACGCTCTTGACGCTGGCGACCTTCTCGTAGGCGGCTTTGACCCCGGCGACAAAGCCGGCGACGTTGGAGCCAGCAGAGGGCTTGGACCTGGCGATGATTACGTGCACGACAGTCATTGTGATGAGGATGAGAGTGGGAGATGTGTGTGTAGAAGTGGTGGTGAAGTTGGGTGGTGAGTGTTCAGCTCTATTTCGCAGTGCTTATATAGGTCGATAGTGGTAGCGCCGTCCCACTCCTTCGGCTTGCCCCACGAGGAAGATACATACTGGCACGGACCGTCACTGCTTCAACACGGTTGGACCTTGCTGCATTTCGATTGACTCGGACGTGTGCATTGGCCGATATAGCATCATATGTGCGTCAGTCTGAGCGCTGAACGAGCGCTGAACGAGCGCTGAATGGACACATTCCGGTGGTTCAATGCATTCATTATGCGGTGCTGCTGTCGCAAGCCGGCTACTATTCGCAACACCTATCATTTCCTGCTCTCGCCATTTTGTGCTATAGTCGGATACTATGCGCGACACTAATAAGTGGCGAAATGACATATCCTGAGATGTGGATAGTAAGTGGAAATCCTCACCGCCAGAAGATAGTAGCTAGATGCCCGCGAGTACCTGTAATTCTTAGTACTTTGAAAAGCAATCTACCCGCCTGTCAATAATCAAGGCATACAAGAAGTCAAATATTTTTTATATTCTGAGGGTGACAATCAGACAATGAGCCAGGAACTGTGCGTATTATGCGCCACGATCTGTCATGCGTCAAACCGTCATGATGCGAAGCCACAGCCAAATACTTCCCCAACTAATCTTATCTAATCTAGTATTCTCGTCTAAATTTTCTATCAAACATCCAACATCCAAATTGTAAACAAGAATGGTTGCCCAAGCTGCCATGCTCATAGTACTCCGGCGCATCGTCAGGCCCTGAAAATTGGTACGTTCGTCTTGAATTGTTTTTGAACAATCTGTCCAAGCATATCTTATTTATGCGACTCTGGTCGGCCTATTACTTGACCGACTCCGGCCTTTGTTCGAGTTGGTATGCAAGCTTGACTGACTCCATCTTCAGCGAGAGGAGCGCACGAGCAACGTCAGCTGATGCTATGAGATCGACGCAGGCGCTCTTCAGTCATCCTGGTGGATTATGCCTTTATGTTTATCAAGCTAGCGTAGAATAGAGTCGCGCCACAGCCCGCCAGAGACGGAGGGAAAGCAATTGGGACCCACCAGCGCTCAAACTTTCGTACAGTTATCCGATCTATCGCTGTGGTCTCCGAGCGTTAGAAATGTCTTGAAAGGAAGCCTTTTAACTTGGGATTGGAGACTCATGAAATCAATTGTGTCGTGACGAACTTGTAGCCTACAGCGAAGCATACCGAGGTTTCCGCCGCCGCCGCCCTGTACACCTGTCTATCGGAGACATCAATCTTGTCAATGAAAATGGAGAAGTGCAGACATCAGAAAGGCCGAGGCGTCCATCTCATTATTGTGGCGTTGATAGCAGTTTTGTCGTACAGTCGGCAATTCATATTCTAGAAGGCAAATAGTCAGATAGCTAGGACCTGGAATGGTAGGTACGGTAATAGCGGAGCCAAATGTCAGCGTCCGCAGAATGTAACTGTGCGGACAACGTACCATAGATGAAAAATGATTGGGCACGGTTTCGAGCCAGCGAAAGCTCATCGTCAGGCGGACAACGCGACCGCGACCGTGCCACCCGCTCCTGTCCTATTACACGTCAGTATACATGCAACACGGAAGACACAAAGCCAGCACTCACATCCATGGGTAGTGCGCACGCGTGTAGTGCCAAACGATGCTATGTAGTGGATAGAGCCGAAGAGCTAGGCGGGGTGCTCTCCGTAGCCACCGCGCTGACATCCCAGCCCTGCTCAATCTAGGAATTTTTGTCCTGGGTGGGCATAACCGCTGTTTGCCTACCACTGCAAGACGTCGCATCCGTCCTCTTGGGTTTTCGCTGGCGGCTCAGCACGCCCAAATGGGTCCCTTTAACAAGTGCTCGCAAGAAGTCGACGGGAAGGAGTGGGCCACGAGCTAACAATCAGAAGGACGTTCAGTCGGCTGGACCTCATAGCTACCTGAGCTCGGCGCGGCAAGCAGAATAGTTATGAAAAAAGCAGATGATGATGGAAAGAGAGAAGAGAGAAGCGAATGAACAATCCTGGTCAAAATGCAGGGATTATAAACATTCTCTTCACTGTCAGTCCTGCCCATGAAGCTGAAGCTTCATTGTCAGCCCTGCTGAGGAAGCTTCAGGTTGGATGTTAGCCTTTAAGACGGCAAGATTCGACTGTCAACCCGCAGTCACACGATTGGTCGAGATTGGAACTCATTGAAATCTCAACCAGTTTGCCATTGACGCGCACATGCCCGTTGGAAAGTTGATATTGAGCCTACGTAAATGGCGCATGAGAGCAGATCGAGGGCTCGCGGACAAGTATCACATACATTTGTTTCTTCATGCGAACATCCCAGATAGAACCTTTGGAATGAGTATCAGGTTCGATTCTATAATCACATACACACGCTAAAAAGCTGCAGATAAAACAGAATACGCAGCGATGCATAGGTTCTTGATAGTGACAGCACACGAAAGTACACATGCCGTGCCGATACGAATACACCCCTAGATACCCCGACCGCCTGTAACCTCCAGTGTGTGCCCAGACACATATGACGACAGCGGGCTCGACAAGCTGTAGTCTCCACATCAGCCCCTGCATCATCCCCAATACAAGCGGAAATACGCACAAGAGCATAGCCGCCGCCGCCTCGTCGGCCGTCGCGCCCCTGCGCAGCGGAATCTCCGCATACGCCGTCACCTCGTTCGCGGCGGCGGCCGCAGCGGGCTTCGCTGCGGTGGGGATGCCCAGCGCGACCTTTTTGCCGTCGATCTCGATCAGCGCGCCCGCTTCTTTCGCCGCGGTCAGCCTGCATTGCGCCTGGTGAGCACTCGGAGGGGAGGGGAGAAGGAGGAAGGAGGAAGGAGGAGGCGACGGACCGGGTGTGCACGAGGCCGAAGGCGATCGTGTTCGCGCGCACGCCGAAGGGGCCCCACTCCTTCGCGATCGTCTTGGTGAGGCCGACCACGGCGGCCTTGGCCGCGGCGTAGTTCGCCTGCCCGACGTTCCCGTGCAGGCCGGACGTCGACGAGACGTTCGTGATCGTCTTGTTCTCGCCGCTCTGCCGCGAAACCTCCGTCAGTATCTTGAAGCTCGTATACATAGCAAGCTGGGGCTCAAGAGGGGGTGCGGGGGAGGAAAGGCACCTTGTTGCGGAAGTGGGGCGCGGCGGCGCGCACGAGGCGGAACGGCGCGCGGACGTGCACCTTCATGATGATGTCGTACGCGTCGTCCGGCATCGTGTGCAGCATCTTGTCGTACGTGAA